>JAVTVY010043649.1:0-205399 GCA_036873755.1 Hanleya hanleyi | reverse complement strand
ACACGTGTAGTAAACGACGAGGGTTTACAAATATGACGAACGTCCGCAATTTCATGTCAAGTAATTCGATGCTTTTATCTTTGGTGGTAAAAGCATTTGATTGGGTACCAAATGATTTCTTGGAACATGTTGCTCATCAGTGTAAGAAAACGGTGGCACAAAAAATTCCCACTGAAGCTGCCGATATTCATTATACCGACAAATGTTGGAGCGCGAGCTCTGTGACTAGAAACGTTGCGTCGCTGGACGCGGACGGGAGACAACTGCGCGTGGAACCCAGACCGTGCGCTATTGACTCAAGAGAGTTGGTTAGAGTTTATATCAGGAAGTACACAATGTATGTGCCGCCTACGTCCTAACCAAGATGAACATTTCTGTGATGAGATAATGACATTTAATAGGCCTAAACTTTACTTCGCGCTTAAGATTGAGTAAATCATGTTATGAAAACGTTCCCTTCCATGGCGTTAAGCGAAAATACTCTTGTGTGGTGCATTCCATTGAGTAACGGTGCAAAATAACATATCAGGAAACAAACCTTAAATGAATTTTGGAATAACAGGCTTATAAATTCACGGCTTATATATACGTGCATCACATGCAGATCCTTCCGCATTTGTCATTGGAATGAGGATTAGTACGTAAAGTAGACGTGAGTAGCTTCTAGCTTCCAGAATTTTAAGTAGATGTTTATATAGTCGAGCACGTTGCGAACTTATCTGTTTTCTCCCTATAATAAGTTATAGTTTTGTCAGATTTTTTCTTTATCTGCTACCGTACGCACATGAACTGTTTAAACTGCTTTTACAGCGTGAATAATTCAACCGTTACCTATTTCACATTTAAAGTTGAATTAAAATGTGAAATCCTTAAAGTTTGTCTTCTGAAGTTCGGCATATAGTAATTTTCCTAAGATAGGATAACAAAAGTATATAACAAATGTACTGAAAACAGAAAAGTTGTGTGAAACTGTTTGGACTCCTATAACAATATGTCCTTCAACGAAGACGATTAAGTCACGAATGATGAAAAATGACAAACCTTCTAGACGATATTATAGAGATCATGAAGTTTGTCTAGGGCACTGTTGTTGGTATCCTTCAGTTTTAAAAATACTGGTGGTACCGCTCTTTTGTTAATAATGCTTCGCGCGGAGAATTTATGCATATTAGTCTAAAATGTCGAGAAATGACATGCATTTGCGAAATGTTTAATCTGCAGTGAAAGTCACGAATAATGACAATTTTTGACGATCACAATGTGGCCGTTCTTTGAAAATTTCTTTTGATGCACTCTACCACTTATACAAATGGTTCAACATACGCTCAGCGTGATGAGCTATTAGGTTAGAAAGTTTGAGCTGTCCATTATTCTTCATTTTTAGTTATAGCCAGACTTTGATGAATCGAGCTTATCTGGTCCCAATGTGACCTTTGTGGCCTCAAACCTGACAAAACTCGTAGGCAAGAATGGTTTACCGTCCCGCCTAATCACCTCTCCAGATAGGGAAGATTAACCATGGATTAACGCAACATACAAAGATGGTGGGAAAAGATGCACTCGGTGTAATAAAACAGTTATTGTACGCCATTGGTTGTGACATCAGGATTTGTTCACTTGAATGTCACCTGCTGAGACAGGACAAATCCTGATGTCACTCCCACAGCGTGCAATATCTGTATAATATCTGGTTCCCTTTCTTCACTGTTACAGACACAGATTTTCGGAGATCCCGCTCAGTTCGGCCAGCTTTTGCTGGACGGCGTTGTGCGTACGGAGGGGTTTAAACGCGAACGAATCCACCATGCGATTACAATTACATTGAACTTATATATTTACTAGTATAACCCGACTGACTAAAATATACCGACGACCTTGTATATAGACAATAATTCTCGCACGATTCGTTTTATAATAGCACTATCTGCCATCTTTTTGTTATATTTTACTTTAAAATATAGACCTTGTAAAGATCTCAAAAGAACGAAGAATGTAAGGTGAAATATAAATAAGGTATTGTGTTGATTGGGCGCGAAACCGGTACGGGAAGTGACTCTTAAACAACAATTTAAAATATCACAGTTTCAGACAGAGCTCCAAAGAGTTCATAGTAAAATGCTACCGTGCCCTTCTATTGCACAGATTATTTACTAATATTAGCACTTTCGCAAGCAAATATACATGCAGTTAATCGCCAGTTCGTTTTCAGCCTCGAAGCAAACGACAAATGGCGTTCACGAATATATCGGCAGAGTAGCGTCCCTTGCAGTGTGCACTGTTGATTTTAGCTTTGACAAATATGTATTGCGCGGGATCTATACTCTGTGGACTTCCCATTGATTTTATACAAACCGAACAAAATGATTACGATCATATAGGGATAGGACGTGCTAATACTAATCACATTGCGGGTCTTACCGTAATATTTACTTCCGAAACTTATAAGGCACTGATATGGTATGACGGCGTGATAATAATTATATGTGTTTAGGTTACTTGTCGTTCTTGGCTATAATATAGGGCTTCTAGTAAGGTAAGAGGTGGGAGAATATCTGACCAGCTCCGCGTGATATTAACATCTACCTAGTATAATCCGTGGCGTGTCCTCCTCCTCCTCCTACTCCTCCTCCTACTCCGCTTTACTCACTGCACAGCGGGTCACATAGGTGTGGCGCGGGATAGGGTGGGGCGAGAGACCTGGGGTTTTCACTACCTGAGATTCCATGGGTCAGGCTTGCACCCGCTTTACTCACTGCACAGCGGGTCGCACAGGTGTGGCGCGCTGGGGCGAGAGACCTGGGGTTTTCACTACCTGAGATTCCATGGGTCAGGCTTGCACCCTACAGTAGAATGGGTCGACTGCGCATGAGGGGTGAGTAGTGCGCGATGAGTAATATAGAAAGGGCACGCGATCTCCCTAGTTGTATTAAAAACGGGAAGACTGAACCTCGTATATTTCCCGGTTGAGATAATACCATATATTTATTGACTGGAAAAATGTTAATATCACACTACGCTATGTTTAGCGAAGCAGTCAAATTTACCCTAAAGTCGATCTGCTCGTGTGAACTGGAACTCGAACATCCATTGATATGGAAAGCGAACATAGTGTCCTCATCCTCACTGGACTCACTGATTATCTCCCAACGTCACATGTCAATGGACGCAGGGAGGTAACTAAAAACTAAAAATGAAAAAGTCTACAAATACCTTGCAAATATTGCGTATACATTGGTCCAGTGGCATCTGATATGAGAAATGTACAAAATTAAAAGTACTTCGGACTTATTTGTGTCGCAACTTCCTTATTTGACTGACAGGCACACCCAAGTTGTCGCATATGATTTCTCATAGTGGCCCCAAAAAAATGAAAAATAGAATAGAACAGGAAATGTAGCATCATCCGCCTGCATGAAACGATCATCCGTTTACAATTCTGACCATAAAGTGTGAAATGCCCGAAGCTCTCGAAGATGGGAGAAGCGGTACTGACGCTTATGAACATACTCAAATTTCAACTTTAATATACGGATTATAACAATCCAAGAAAAAGAATTTTTGACATCGTGTGAATGAATAAATGCTTATTGGCGTTGCATGTCGAAAACGTTTGATCACATTTCCTGGATATGGGCGCATTGTAGAATCTCTTAACATCGAAATTGTACTGTGACCAGCCAGTTGAGTTCGTGGAACTTTATTTGCGGATAGATAATTTAGTAAGACGAACACCTCTCAGTCAAACTGTAAATCGTTTTCCTCATACCTCGATCGCTATACACACGTTGGAACCTTTCAACAGAGATTGCGATATTAAGGGTGGACCATGTCGATATTTTGTCCATTGCGATGGTTAAAGGCCGACATGTCAACCGTAACATCCCATTGCATCATTAAGGATTATTGCCATGTTAACAGATTCTACGGTCACAAGCGGTCTCCATTTTGACATTTTGTCCATTGCGTTGTTGAGGGTCGACATGCCAACCCTAACATAGCATTACGTTGTTGAGGGTCGACATGCCAACCCTAACATAGCATTGCGTTGTTGAGGGTCGACATGCCAACCCTAACATAGCATTGCGTTGTTAATGGCTGTTGCGATGTTACCGGCTTCTACAGTCACAAGTGGTCTGCAATCTGTACTCAATTACTGTAGTGCCTGCTACATGTATTTGCGGTATTTCACACATAGCAATGAGAAATATAAGTAGTTTTATAAACAGAAGAACATCTGAACCCACCTGTATCATAATCGTCAGGGAACAAACCAATAGAGAGATGAAGGAATTATTTTATTATGATATATTGGAATTTCATTATTAGCTCTACAAGGAATCGGCTTATGTTGGAGATCGGCCAGGGCTGTCAGTGTCTCAGCAGATTGCGATGGTATTTCTGCATCGCCAAGAATTCACTGGTTCGCATATTCCTGCAAAGACAAGTGTGGTATTAATAAGATGACACACCAATCCAAAGTTACATACGTGCATCTGATAAAATAGTGATAAATAATAAATACTAAACGATAAAATAGGTTTCCACGCCAGTAGTATATAGGACGTGATCGCCACGTGACGGAACTATAGTGACCATGATCGCTAGCGGCCCCACGGCCCAGAGGTCAAAGGTCAATGGGACTCCAAATCACCTTTATTTACTACTCACGCTCCTAAACAAAAATAGGTAGAGGCATCAGATCTGGCAATCAGTATTGATCTGTCGTCCACAAAAGAATTTGGTGGCATTGATTACATCCAGGTGAGGAGAGTCAATAAACTCCAATCTTACAAAATTGAGGCGATATGCAAGAGGTGGGAAAAATTGACGACGTCTGGCGACAAATAAGCAACCATATGACTCTACACGAAAGAATTCGCGGACACCCAACATTCAAACCCGAGAATACGGAGGAATCTCGGACATAGCCTTAGTATCTCAGCCGCGCTTTTATTGCGCCTGTTCATGTGGACACTATGAAGTATCCACACGGCCGCTAGCACCGACTTAAGCGGAATTAGATACCCTACCTCGGGAGCTGTGATGACATATCAGCTTAAAAAAACTCATCTGATCTTAATGGGTGAGAATCATGGACGTCTGATGGAGTAAACGCCTGAACATGGGGAAACCTGATAAATGCAAGAATACCAAGGAAAACTAACCTGTAAATTCCGACGTCGTACGGCTTAAATTTCCCAGCGAAACAATAAACCTACATATATTTGTCGAGTGACATGTACAAAACGCCGATCACCTACATTGTTTACCCAGGTCACCAACCCGACCATGGTTTGACAACCGTCATCACTCCTTCTGTAGCATAAAATTAGAAAATGGTTGTGGTTTGACACGTTTGACACGTTTTCGGATATGAAGGTGGGGGGGGGGAGCATTTTGGTTTAATGTCACACTCGAGGTTGTTTCACTCATATGGTGACAGTCAGTTTGGATGGTGGAGGAAGCCGAAGTATCCGAAGAGAACCACCGCCCGTCGGCAAGTAACTTTCACACATGCACCAGCTGGACTCGAACCTGTGCCGGTTCAGTGGTGTGAGGCTAGCGATCACCTGCGAAACGCCTTAGACCACTCGGTCACCGAGGGCTCTTTTCGGATATGAGTACCAGTCTACATGAAGCAGCAGAAATATTGAGCAGAATCCCCAACGTACTCACAGGCAAATAACGTATCTCATCAAAAGCTCACCGGAAGCCTAGCTACCGAAACTACTGGTAACAACGACAGGTAACGAAAGCCATGCAGGGTAAAGGGCAGATATGAACCATGAAGGTAACGGTCCATATGATGGCGTATTAGCAGCCAGGTGAGAACGGAAAGCAAAACTTGGTTATATTGGTTGTATGGTGGTGATACGTATTGTGCGCTATGTGTTGTCCTTGAAATATCCTGTTGAGTTTGTGTTGATTATATATGTCTTGTACAAGGTAACCAGATGCTCGGTCACCAATTTTCAATGATATTAGAAAGAAATATCGGATCTGACATGATCTAGCGGATCCAGTGTCGAATCTGAGGCATGGAATCCAATCTCTTATCAATGACTAAAGTAATTTTCTCAGATGATATATGTTTAATTTATTTTGTTTTAATTCTACAGTTAGAGAAACAGTGATGCATGAAGGGGAATTCAGCAACAGCATCCTCCACGAGACCCCAGGTGAATCAACAGGATTCTCTACGGAATGACCAGAATTCCCCTACGATAATCACACGGATCATCACTGGGATCATCTCGATTCTGAGGGCAATACTGTCGATGCCTCCGGAGTCCCGTATGGGTGGGCGAGGTGCTGGATTCCCTCAAGGCATCATTACGATTTTCCCTCATTATTATAAATAAAGTGAGAATATGAAAAACCACAGCAATGGTTTTGCTGCGGACCACTCATGATACATTTGAGAGAAATATCCTTAAGAAAAAGAGCCTTCCACCAGAATTAAGAACACGCGTGGATAGTAACAAGCCAGTGATGTGTTAAGGGTTAAATCTCTCCTGTATATTCATTCTTAATCCACAGATCACGATTATGCAATACGCCCGGCGGTAACTGTTTAACTGACCTGTAGTTGCCACGCCCACTAGAATACGTCAACTTTATTAAGTGTCAATGACAATTATCCGGCCAATCACCGACTTCTTTTGAGTCGCCTTTGACCAGTCATATTGAGACCCGCGACGTCTGAATTCAGACAGGTTTGATATCTCCATACAGGGAGTTGACTTCAAGATTCCGACCAGTGAAGATGTACAATATTGGGATTGGTAGCTATGGGTTAAATGCATCTATTCTAGATGGCTATTCCTCGAAATTCATACTTTTCATCATGGTTATATATATATTGTAAGTATGAATAAATCTATTTTACAGAATATGATCTTCTTGCATCCATATTTCTAGCCACACGATCCAGGAATGTTTATTGTCGTTTATAATGTTACGAGACCCGTTCGACACGCTTCCACACTTTAAGGCGCACTCTTGCTAATCTCTGCTTCGTTATTATTAATATGCTAAAAACGGGCTTCGTAATAGAATGGTATCAGTAGCTGGTTTATTGTGGCAGAAATTTGCAAGTTGGTTGTTTTTTGTGAGATAGTTTATTCTTGTGATGAAACAAAGAAAATTTGTTGTGAGGAGAAAGTACGAGCACTGCGGGGTTCAAACACATCTTGTTGTGGGGACGAAAGTTATGATCCCACCGTCGAAATGTGCTGCGATGGCGTATTGTACCCAAAGCTTAACGTAGAAACCAAGTGCTGTGGACAAGTAAGTTATTATCCGGACTCCTTGGAGTGCTGTAACGGAATTTTACGTCCAATAGGACAAAATGAACACCTGAATACAACGTGCTGTAGTAAAAGTTATTGTCCATGGCCAATGACGACAATTTTTGTAACAGTTCGACCGATTCACCATACAAATCGACACAAATAACGCCCTCGTACAAACCATCTGAAAGCCATAGTACTACACCCCAAGCTCCTTCGATTACACAATCTGTTATAGGAACAACAACTCTCGCTGCAACAACAACACCTGACCGAACTGATACTAGCATTGAAACCTCAAGGACAATGCCTCGAGGGACAACTCGACATTCTCCTCCCTCTACAGCATCGCCTCGACATGTAACATTGTCTTCGCGGTCACCTATAGTCTCATCGTCTTCGGCGACGACGTTATCAGGACACACATCAACTCTTGGTTATCCCTTGTCAACAACGTCTCCTCGACAGGTGATATTTTTCACACCGCCACCTACAGCCCCATCTGGTATAACCATGACTTCACCAGGAACAACGCCACCTCAATCCACGCCCGCAACATTACCAGTTAGTCCAACTATTGTGACGAGTGAAGCAACCAATACAACGCCTCGGCAAACAACTTTAGGTTCTCATTTGTCAACAATAACTCCTCGACAGGTGATATTGTCTACACAGCCACATACATCCCCACCTGGTACAACCATGACTTCACCAGGAACAACGCCACCTCAATCCACGCCCACAACATTACCAGTTAGTCTAACTATGGTGACGAGTGAACCAACGAATACAACACCACGACACACAACTTCAGGTTATCCTTTGTCAACAACAACAACTCGACAGGTGATATTGTCTACACAGCCACCTACAGCCCCACCTGGTACAACCATGACTCCGCCAGGAACAACGCCACCTCAAGCCACACTCACAACTTTACCAGTTATTCCCACTACTGTAAAGAGTAAACCAGCCGATACAGCATCGCAAAACACAACTTTTGTTTATCCTTTGTCAACAACATCTCCTCGACAGGTGATATTGTCTACACAGCCACCTACAGCCCCACCTGGTACAACCATGACTCCGCCAGGAACAACGCCACCTCAATCCACGCCCACAACATTACCAGTTAGTCTAATTATTGTGACGAGTGAACCAACGAATACAACACCACGACACACTACTTTAGGTTATCCTTTGTCAACAACAACTCCTCGACAGGTGATAGTGTCTACACAGCCACCTACAGCCCCACCTGGTACAACCATGACTCTGCCAGGAGCAACGCCACCTCAAGCCACACTCACAACTTTACCAGATATTACCACTACTGTGAAGAGTAAACCAGCCAATACAACACCGCAAAACACAACTTCTGGTTATCCTTTGTCAACAACAACTCCTCGACAGGCGATATTGTCTACACAGCCACCTACAGCCCCACCTGGTACAACCATGACTTCACCAGGAACAACGCCACATCAGTCTACACCCACAACATTACCAGTTATTCCCATTAATGTGACGAGGAAATCAACCAATACAACACTCCGGCAAACAACACGCAATTATGCTTTCTCAACAACATCTCCTCGACAGTTGGTATTATCCACACAGCCACCTACATCTCCACCTGGTACAACAAGGATTTTCCCAGAGACCACATCAACGCAATTGGCACCTGCAACATTGCAAGTCATTACCACGGCGGCACCACCTATTCTAACCGCTGCTGAACCAGATGATCCCGGGACACCTCCGGCATTTCCCGGAACGTTGCAAGTCATTAACACGGCGGCACCACCTAGTCTAACCGCTGCTGAACCAGATGATCCCGAGACACCTCCGTCATTTCCCGGAACGATCCCGTAATAGGGTATCCAGTATTTATATCTATAGGCTGATTGGTCAGATTCAAGTGACGCTCTCAAATACCCCAGCCTTGCGTCACAAACTATATGCTGAAGCTACCGTGATGCTGAAGTACATGTGGAATATGTGTGTTGTCATGTCAAGTGTTTGTCCGTGTATGCTGTGTAGACAAGACATGGTGAATGTTCTGCGATGGTTACAATGTAATAAAGAGAAGTACTTTTTGCTGTAAAAATGCCAGAGTATTCTATTGGAAAGTGTGGTGTTGTGAAAATACGACTCACAACTCCGTTCAGTATTCTTCTCACCAACATAAAGTAATACTATAATATATATCTATAAACTATGCCATTACTTCCGTCCTATATTCCTCGAAAAGAACATGAACGTTAGGGATTTCAGCCGGGATATAATGATGTACACACTCAGGAACGCTATTTGTCATTTTCTTTTACCACTACTCCACATCACGAGGTCAATCTTTATATCTCTCACCATTATTGTTGTTAAGGATGTCCGCTGGTGGTAAATCAAAGTAATTAATTTTTTGAATCATGTGTGTTGTTGCATTTATAATTGTGTAATATGAGGAAAAACAAAGAAAATAATATAGGTTAGTGTGCATTTTTCAGCTGTAGGCAACGTTGAGCGGACTGACCCATGCTCAATTTGATAACCCAGAAAACATAGGGATTAGCTCTAGTTTTGAAGCATATTCATGAAAATTTCATATAAATAGTATTTAACTTTTTCTTATATTCTAACTGTTTGCAGATAATCACAATGTTTATCAAAATTTATCAAATTGGATGGATGTTACTGCGCAAAATTCTGGGCTAGAAAGCAAAGAAATCACTATCTCTTAACCTAGGAAAGGGAGATAACCCAATAGGAAAAACAGGCAAAATGGCTGCCAAAGCCAAAAACCACCAGCGGACATCCTTAAGTATTATTGAAATGGTACTGTCCTCGAGTGCAACTGTATTGATGTATACCACAGATATATACTACGAATTATTATCTACACTCTGTTTTCATTATAATTTAATTGATAAATCACTTGTATTTGAACAAATGACGCTGGTGCTGAAACCTAAGATATTTTTGTATAGAGGAAAACTATTTATTTTTCAACACATGTTTTGTCATTATTCATGATTATTCAGGTCATTATTTAGTATAATGATTATTGCCATGGCATATTTCAACGGAGACCTCATAGATTTTTGAGATTCTTGCTAGAACCCAATCACCATTCTTCACATCTGTTCATCTTCTGATATCTGAATGGATGGAGTATCTTCGTTCCGATACGGTATCGTTCTTTATTCCCCTTGGTCCCATATATACATTGTTAACCGACGATTCATCAGGGGACCATAACGGTATCGTTACGGATATGTTCCTACATCTGAAAACAACGTGCGCTCTTCCAGGCAAAAACAATCGCTCGGGAGATCTGCTGCTATGAATATCCCACACAAAATATTCTAACCGAGGAATACTCTTGGGCACTCTAGCTGCGACTACAATTCGAAATCAATGAGACATTAAGTTCACTTTACTGGATTGGGTTTATATGATTGTTTATGATAATTCATTGCTAATGGCTATCGGATTTTTCTCGATAATGGGTAAATCCGAAGACATCAAAGACATTTGTAAAATCTTTGCTTAACCATGAATAAATGTACACATGTATCATTTCGCCTACCATGATTATTCATTTCTTTACTGAAATATGTGTCGGGACGAATGCCGGAACTGGTGACTATATATAAGTATAAGCTAGATAATACACAAGGCAGTTGGTATTCAAACCGGGTCTATTCTGCCAGGGGACAGATTTCCATAAAACTCAAGTTCAAATTTCAATTAGAATTCCTCGTTGTGTTAAGAACTCCATTTTAACCCGAAAATGAATTGAGCTGATATTGACCGTTTGACCCGAATCGGTGAACGAGTACACTGTGTTGAATTCCAATTCTTGAATATTAAGTTTACAAGAAGGACACGGATATAGACCTTGGCTAATAAATATACTATTCAGTATGCCTTTCTAAGCGGGTTCGTATGTGAATTGGGCATGACAGTTCACCCATTTCGAAATCTAAGGCCTGCTCAAAGTGAACAGGCGCTGTACATCGGATATAGGTCGTTTCTGGCCAGTCCATTATTCCAATATATTCGTGAAGGATCATTAACACAAAAATAGTTCTATATTCTGAATGGTTAAATTATTAGCATAATATTGAAACGGTTGTCAATATCTTTTGCATAGAAATTGTTTATCGGTTAGGTGTGGTCATTTTCAGCACACAGAATCAGAATCGTTATCCCACACTGAAATGCGAAGCTGTGATTCCTTCAACTCTATCTGGCCTGGTTGGGGTGGGAGAGGGGAGGGACATTTCGAGTTTATCATATTGGGGTCATTTTAAGTCTATTTGCATTACAAGCGTCTGATCCGTCATTCATAATTCAACCGTCGTCCATTAAAGAACATCCGTCCATAATCCAAAGACCTATTCCATATTCCATTAGCACCAAATTCAAAAAGACAACTAGAACTCGTGGACTTCGGAAGGCTGCCGTTATCTGCGTGCATTTTATGGCTTTGATGTTTGAGTGTAATCTGGAGAAATACATAGTTTTTCCTATTTCACAAAATTGGGTCATGTGTATAGTGCTGTGTTATGTATAATGCTTTATTTACCTTTGTCAGTCATAACAGGAAAAAAATGTACAAAGTACAATACTTTAATAATTAAAACTAATTTGGTGGTTCAGAGAAAATTTTAATGAAAAGCAGAGCGTTTGAAGTCCACCGACATTGAAACTACTGATTTGGCTTGGAACCTTAACATTCAGTACTCCGCATGGAAAGTAATCTCGAGTGAGATCCTGTGGCAAGTTAACCACATACAAAATTGGAAAAGGATCCGTTCAGGTTTTCAAAAGTTACTGTCGGAGTCTAGCGGATCGCCGTTAAAAACAAGCACAAAAGAGATCTTGCGGTGAGCGAGTGAGTGAATATGATTTAGCGTCGCTTTCCACCCTATTTCAGTCATATCACGATGTTTGGTTCCTATTCCTCTTCACACCCGGAAACCACACAGGAAGGGTCCTATTCTCCATGGGTGCCCCAGTTAGTCGTCTCTTATGACAAGCTCTCTGAGGAGCGGAGACCTATTCTTACGATGATCTGGAGTGTGGACACACGGACGGACCCCAATACTATATTCCCCCCATTAGCCCTTCGGCGGACAGTTATAGAGGAAAAACATAATGAATGTATCGCTGCAGTTCAAGTTGAGGAAAGTTTTGTCATACGACTCGAGCACCCTATGCAATGTATTGCTTAAATAATGGTTACATGGATGATGTGTAATAATATTTTATAAAAACTGGATATTATGAAATGATAAACATGGTACTGAACTCAAATTTTAAAGAAAATCTTGACCTAAAATAGGACCTTTTGCACCATTGAGAAAGTTCACAAATGTTTTTAAGCATCTTCCCTATTGAAATATTCACTGGTTTTGCATTTTATCAAATAAGTGTGACCTGCAGCTTCAGATTGCTGTTGTCTGCTATAAAAATGAATAAAAGTTTTTCTGGTTGTTTGCAACAACAACAGTTTCACACTGGCAGATATAAAAACAAACCAAACATTTTTCCTTTTCTCGTGAAACTGTTGCATGTGGTATGCAACATATTGATATTTATGTATTCCTAAACATAAGCAAACGAACAGCATTGTGGAAACATAGCATCATGTGATTTTGTCTTGCAGCAGCAGTGAAAAATACCCATCGAGTTAAGAGTGGATTAACAGAATTTTTGTAAATCGTCCGGTCAGTCAACGTGTGCACAGTCCTTCAAAAGCAGGAAATTAACATGAGGGCGAGACTCGCAAAACCCCTTGGCTTCCCCCGAGCAATTGAGAAATATGCTGAGGAAGTGCAATATATTATGGTTACAGGGCCTGATCTAGACTTTTAGTTTGGGCACCTATACATGGTGCAGAGTGTGATAAGTTATAATGAAATAGGCCATGATGTGGGACTGTCGAAGCCCATGGAAGCTGTGGGAGTACTGAATGGTCTAGATACAGCCGGATATCTAATTCATATTTGGCAAAAGTACTTGCATTAGTATTGGTTTCAGCCTGTTCAGAGAGGGGATTTGTTTTTTGTTTTATTTTTTTGGGGGGGGGGGGGGGGGGCCCAAACTCATCATAATGAGCTCAAAAACAGGCCTGGGCTACATTTACTAATCATTCAAGATTGTACTTTTTACAGCATATCATTATTCTGCAGATTTAACAGCTACTGTAACATTCAAGCAAATATCACGAAAGGGGCATAATTTTTCTGTAGGCTTCTACACGTACGAGGAGATAAATAATTTGGTAGCTGTACCGAACACAGTTCTTCAGATATAACAGGTTAATACATTCGGGCATATCCAAGATTATTACACCCGGAAAGTGGCATAACTCCATAAACTAAGAGCCGAGACACTGATTTTTTTTGTATGCTTCTAGAATACAACTAGATAAATAAGTTTCCAAAATTTAGTAGATGTACCGAACACGGGCATGCAGATATGACTTGTACACTCAACTTATATATCACAAAATCAGAGATAATTGGGCCGAGACGACCAATATTTTATAGGCATTTAGAATACAAATACATGAAAATGTTTCATCATAATTTGCTAGCTGTACAAACACGGTTAATTATATAGGTATAACTGGTTACATTCAAGTGTGTATCACAAAATCAGATGATAGTGCACATGAAAGGGGTGTAACTCTGTAAATAAGAGCTTAGATGACTAATTTTCTGTTGAATTCTAGAATACAACTATATAAATAAGTTTCCAAAATGTAATAGCTGTATTAAACAGTTCTGCAGATATAGTTGATCAAACACGTATCACAAAATAAGAAATTATTAATCTGTAAAGGGGCATAACTCTGTAAAATATTGGCCGAGTGGAGCCATTTTCGATAGGTGTCTGACTTATACTTAGAAAAATAAGTTCCCAAAATTTGGTCACGGTACCGTATCTAGAGCGGTTTTGCCTATAATTCTGTAACGGACGGACGTACGTTCATGGCGACAATACCCCAGGTCAAAACTGCCGAGGGGTAAAAACAATAAAGTCATTGTCCCTTAATTCATAGTTCAATTCAGCGTTAACGACGACTTGACGTTGGTGTACAGTCAACTGTTAATTTCTGTGTATTATTTTCTTGATCATTTTTATATCCTGAAATTCGCTGATATGCTAGTAAATTTTCATTTATGAGACCTCTGAAATATCAGGATATGTATGGGCAGAAATGTCATCTTCCGTCAAGGTACGTATACAAGAGCGAACGATTTTTTGACGACTTAAATTACAACTACAACATGAATGGGAACACATTGTGACAGACTCTTCCGTTCAACAAGTAACGATCAAGAATCGCTTCGTATTATTCTTGGATATTATGAAGAGATACATAGCTCTATTTTTTTTTTATGTTGTTGAAACTCCCTCAATTCATTTTTCAACTGGCTGGACCTGGATTAGCTCTCGAACCGAAAGTTGCTGTCGCAAAATTTTGGCCCCCCGACCCGGAACAGATTCCTGCTTCAAAAGGAATGTGGCATACCGTTCTGCGCTCGTATGGATTAAATACATATTTGTCAACTTCCCTGGCCTTTTACTTCCTCTGTCTCGCTCATTTTATTCCGTGAATGGCAAAAAAAAAAAACGATTATCGAGCTGGCCATTTCAAAAACGAAATCCCGCCGCCATTTTCAGAACCCTTGATTACCGCGCTAAGTATCATGGGAGATTTCGATTTTATCGAAGTACCGCCATATATCGTTGATCCGAGATTTGGCCGCCATTATCCCACAATCGGCGCCAACAGAGTGTATTTCGATGAAGAAAAGCGCATTTTTGCTAGTTCTAATGACCATTAAATTATAACGAATTTCCAGTTCAAAGTCTCCTCCACATTTGGTCCTGTGACCGTAAGCCCCAACTCTGCTTTGTTTTCTCGCAATCTTGCGGACAAAGCGATTTTAGCCCCCATGAAACCAAGCCAATCCAATAAGGCTGCACGCTTACGCGGCAGCCTTAATGATAGTATATATAAACATAGGCTAGTTTCCTGCAAGAGAGAAGCGGTCAACGGTTTCCAATGATGCCGGCAAGACCTCATGATGTTCCAAAAATATCAAATCCGTATCGCTGATCAGTATTCTTAATCCATAATATTAGTTGTAAAGTCGTCATCTAGAGAATTATGTATTTAGGTCACGCTTTGACTGTGTCTGTTCATATGAGCTCCATGAGGATCTTGAATTACATGGGTTCATACGCACCCCTGGACCCGGATTAAGCGGAAATAGACACAAGTTACGAAACGTAATGCCACAGATCTTGCACACTACGCTCGTATTTTGCTACCAGCATGCGATATGTATCGCCAAATTTGAGAAAGTTTGAGTGGAGGCGCTTGGTGGTGTAGCCCCTGTTTATAAGTTTCTGCAACAAGGTTTTGTCACGTTGATTAAAATCGTCACATTTAACACAGGATCTGGCAAATGCTCCAAGGCGAGATATGTATACGCCATATGCAGGTCCCACTGAAATATTACTGTCCAGAAAGGGATAGTTTACAATGACATGTCGAAGTTGTAATCATCTGTTTTGTCATAAAGTCGACGAGAGAGAAGGCCCGCTTCATTTTTATAGAGATATGGGTCCAACTATCATGTGCCTGTAGAGCTATCTGTAGTTTTCTTCAAATCCAGTAAAGGTGGATATATATCCTTCACTGCGTCATTTATATAGCTATTATCCACAGCGAGAAGATCGTCTATATAGCGTTTAGGGAATTAAAAGGAACGGGCTTTGAATGGATCGGTTTTTGAAAGCGCCTGCATATAGTCATATTCATAAGAGAACAGATATAGGTCAGCCAACAGGGGTGTGCAATTAGTGCCCATTGGAATACCTATATGCTGTTGATATATTGTGTTGCCAAATATTACATACATATTTATGCTGAGAAATTCATGCAACTCTATAAATAAGACATATCCCATGAATGATATCTCTTGCATGTAGTAGAGCTAAAGAATGATTTATGGCTTCCGACAATAATATATCTACGATCAGTTTTCTTAATGATACAGATACTATTAATGAACTTAGACCATCTATGAAATCCTGATGAGGGATTGTAGTATAGAGTGTCGGGAAATCCCATGTGAATACATGTCTGTACCATATGTAACCTTTAGCATCAAGTTCTTCTGTAAGACACTTTTTTCACGATCCATATACATTCAACGCCAGGGTTTTTTAGAAATAATGGTGCAATACCATTCCCAATATGCTTTAATTTATCTCCTAAAGGGCCCTCGTCAACAGGGTTGAAAGAAGCTTGGTGGTGCAGCTTCTAGAATCAGCTATGAATCTAGCATTGTATGGTGATTTATGCACTTTGAGAGTCCAGTATACTTTTGGTATGTCGTTAATATTGGTTTGAAGACAAATACCTCTTTCCCTGAGAAATGTTTTATGATTGTTAAATAAATCTTCCAGAGTAACTGCAGTTTGAGAGTAAGTAGACGTATTTGATGATGATATGTTCACACTCAATTCTTTAACCAGCACCTGGTAATAGCTATATTTACATATGAATATTATATTATTTGGAGCTTTTTCTGCTGGAACTATGACGAATTTACTCTGGAGATTTGCTAGAACTTCTTGCGAATTGAGGTTTCTCAGTACTTGTTTTGCTTGGGGAAGGGTACTCCTGTCAATATGGCTAATTGTTTCAACGACCTTGCTTTTGGTGAGTTCCAGCCAATCAGCGAGTACTGTGGGTTCAACTTTTTCTCGCTTAGTTCAATCAATAACGTACTGTTCCAAAGCAGACATGACTATCTTCTGGTCGGTCTTCAGATTTATTCTTCTCGGCTCTCTGTTTGCATGGTGTATAGATAAAGTTCGATGATTCACAATCACAACTACAGCCTCCCGACGTGTAAGTTCCAGTCAAACTCCTTGACAGCATTAGTGTAATCAAATATTTTGGATGCTATAGATTTAGTATACTTATATCAAATGCAAGAAGGTTATGTGAACTCAAAATAGTTTGGTACAGTGTTGAGTACCTCAGGATCACACAAGATTCGAGGCAAATTAATAATGTCCAGTCCTTTATCTAAGTAGTTGAGTTTCAAGAAAAGCCCCCGGTTAGGGGATTATGGTAAATTCAACATTGCGGCCATGTTGTGTACCAGCTAAGTGAGGTTGTCGTCATTTTTTCAAAATTCCTGCTTTTCTTCGAGGAATCTTTGGCAAAATCCATTTTAATTATATCATTACTAATTTATTATGTAGTTTTTGCAAAAAATACACATAGATAAAAAAATCGAAAAGTCTGACATAAAAATCAATCAAAAATGCCTGTTTTGCAGATGACGTAATTTTCAGCCCCCTAGCTCAAAGGAAAAGATAAATATTTAGGGGCGGGACGAAACGGCCCCCAAGGGCCTGGACAAGTCCCCAAAAGCCCAGGCCGGAGAGGGTTAAGAAATCGCACTCTTTCTATTTGTTTGTTTGCTTGTTTGTTTGTTTATTCACCAATCAAAAGAAATCAAATTAAACAGTCATATACAGAAAGGGAATACAAGTACAGTAATATATACAGATTAGAGAACATATAGATTGGCGGGAGATAAACCCCGAAGGGTTTGAATTATCCCTGATTAATTACAAAATCAAGATATAATAAAAGAAAAGACAGCTTCTATTAAAGAATGTCTAACATGATAGTGGAGGTATGGAATAAAAGAGCACAAAGTTTATATTTCGGGTGAATAATCAACAGGTATGATGCAATTGCTCAGCTTTGCAAATAAAATATATTAATTAGCGGTATTTTGCAATAAATATGTTTGTATCTTAGATTTAAAAAGAGAAATAGATTTGCATTGTTTCAGTTCCGAGGGTAATTTATTCCATTCGTTTGGCCCCTTTATTTTAGGAGTGTACAGACTAAGGTCAGTACGATAAAAGGGTCTATATAGGTCAAGATCATGGCCACGAGTGTGGTATTGGTGTATTTCTTTCAATCTCGTGAAGTAGGATCGGAATTCAAACGGTAAAAGGAAAGGGTGGTAGAGAATTTTTGTGGGCAAGGCGTAGAGTAAGGTCAGAATTAATGTCGTTTAGGGTCAGCAGTTTCAGTTTTGCAAACAAAGGAGCTGTATGATCATATTTGTTGCTTAAAGAAATAACTCTTATTGCTCTTTTTTGCAGTCTAATTAACGGCAAAAGGTGACTGTGATACGTATTTCCCCATATCAGGTTACAATATTGTAGATATGGATAGATTAAAGACTGGTACAAGATACGTAAAGTTTTCATGTTAAGACAGTTTTTAATAACATGGATTACTCCTATATTTCTGGATATTTTTTTACATACTTCGTTAATATGAGTGGACCAGTTTAGTTTTTCATTGAAGTAAATGCCAAGGAACTTAAAATATTTAACCTGTTCAATTTCCTGGCCCATGATATATAATTGCGGAAGAAATGACATATGAGCCCTACTATTTGGTTTTATTAACATAAATCTAGTTTTCGTTATATTTAAGGATAGCATATTACAAGAAAACCAATTGTACATTAAGTAGAGTTCGTTTGACATAGTTTGAAATAGGGTAGTCGGATCTGCATGGGAATATACAGCACTGGTGTCATCCGCAAACATAATAATTTTAAGAAGTTGAGAAACCACATTGAGATCGTTGATGTAAATCAGAAATAATATAGGACCAAGGACGGATCCCTGTGGAACACCACAGTTAACTAGGTTCAAATCAGATGCCGTGCCATTGAAGTTGACCGACTGGTAGCGTTCAGATAAGTAACTCTTGAGCCAGTGGTTACTCACGCCCTGGAATCCATAATGATGAAGCTTATGAAGAAGAATGTCGTGGTTGACAGTGTCAAAGGCCTTAGAAAGATCGAGAAAAGAAACAATACTGTACTGTTTGGATTCCTTGGCGGAGACCAGTGATTCATAGAGAGACAAAACAGCTAGGAAAGTAGAGTGATTGGATCGGAATCCAAATTGGTTTGAGCAAAGAATTGCGTGTGTACATAAAAATTAATTGATACATTTTGCTGCTAACTTTTCGAGAACTTTGCTGAAACATGGAAGAACCGATATCGGCCTATAATTTTCTACCAGACTAGGGTCTCCAGATTTAAAAACGGGAGTAACTTTAGCAATTTTCATTGAGGATGGCACGACACCTGTTACAAAGGAGAGATTTACAATTGAGCACAACGGGAGAGTAACAAAATCGAGTACAGGCTTAAGAAGTGACATAGATAAACCATCGGTTCCAGCAGCACAGCTTTTGGAATCCAGAGAAGCTATGAAGGTAAGCAACGGACAGAATCAATAAATATATGTTGAAATCAATTTAAACAAATAGCATGATAAGAAATAATTTATTTTTCAGGACGCTAATTTTAATCAAAGCTGTCAACTTCGACATTCGTCAAATGGTCGTGGTCAGTGATGATCAGCAAAATACCTGGTAGGGCAATATTGAAATAAAGTACGAGATTGAAATACTTCAAATATTTGCCGAACTAATTATGAATTTTACTGTTGGTAACATATGGTCGAGTCTTCGTGCTCCATACAATAGCAGACCACTAAGAAAACAGTCCAGATTTTAATATGATATAGGAACTTGTAGATTACCTTTCCTTGTCAGAATTACTCGTGCATTTGTCGAACGATAACGTCCCCATTAAACAGACAAGGGAATAAGGAAATCAGGTAGGTTGACACACTTCTATATCTTTTGAGATCGTAATACAGTTTTGCAGAAAATATGACTTGAAGATCGCCAATAGCCGATATACTGCAGTAAAACATATCTGGAGATTTTCAAGGTTTGGTATGACGTTGACAATAATTTTATGGAAATATTCCTAGAAAGTGTACATGTTCTGTATACATGTACCAAGCGCAACTCAAATGGGTCAACTCTCGGCCAAACAGATAATAGATAAAATGGACACTTCCCAGATATTGTGTCCTACTTACAGGAACTAAGTCTATGATTGTATACATGTATAGTTTGCTATGCCTTTCTAGAGTTCGGTGCTAGTATAGTTTTGTGAAAAAAGGTATTTGGAATAATTATAGTAATTCATTTAGGAGTACACACACCATCTTGTAATTATCCGAACATATTGGTGTATTGGACAGGTTGGGGGGAAACCTTCATTATGTCACAGGCTGCTGGACTTTCGAGTTGACATAAGCTGCACATACTACTGTATTGTGAGTGGAAAGCGATTATAATAGTTGATATTTCTGTCAAATCTATATCAAATACGAGCAATGCCTTTCTATATTTCGATGTCGTTTTCTATAAGCTTCTCAAGCACCTTCTGAGTGTGATTGTTCACTTGAATACCAAGGACGTTTACATCATATGACGTTCAATCTTACCTCACTGAGAATTTAACGGAATTACACAAACCACGAATCCCCAAGTCAGCCATCCAGCGTAGTGTTGTATAATCGGAATGATTTCAAGGCATTGGATATTATGATTATCGAATAGCAGGGCCGGGACATAGTCTATTTGTGCAAAATTGCTGATTTTGAGGTGAATACAAGCGTCTAGTCCGTCTGTCAATATTCAGCCGTCCTCCATTATAGAATTTTGCGCATCCATAATCTAAGACCTGATTCCAATAACAGCTTTAGCACTAAATAAACATAATCATAGTATACAATCCATAGGCTAGTTTACTGTCACTTAGAAAACACCTCTTTCTCTCTCTCTCTCTCTAACAACTTATTCCATAAGTAATATTCATATTTTACACCTAAAGCACACGTCATGGGGGTCAAAATTTCGTTAAACTGCGCAACGTCCTTTGGAGAACCTGGATCACCGGTGCTAGATAGTATTGCCTTGACGAACTAAAGGGTGATTGGGCTGGTGTGACAAAATTCACATTGTTGTTTGAAAATTGTAACTGAAATATGAGTTTCCAAACGAACGCATGTTTACATGTATGGTTATACATGTATGTATGATAAGTTGTTAAATGAAACTTCACAGGGAGATTAATGACAATCAAACACAACAGAACAAAGATGGTGGAAACAGATGTTCGCGTACTGAAAGAAGTCTCCACAGGCAAATATACTGACTGCATATTTCTGAAAACATCTAAAGAACCAAAACTGACCCCTGCGATGATTTGTATCCCAGGCACGCTTTTATTGTAGCTGTTCATGTGGACATCTTGGATGGCATGACCATACGACCCCTGAACCGTCTTGATCGATCTTAGATAAAAACATATTTAAGTGTTGATGCAATAGTCTTATAAACTCATCTGAGAGAAAATTACGAACTATGTGACCGTTAAATAGAAGAAACGGCCCAAAACGAGAGGATGTTAATAGAATGCAAGTTCTTATTCAGAACACATATCACTCAAATTTAGGGCCAGAAGCAGCACCCTCGGTCTCCAAGTCGACCAGGTTAGATGGAATCGGTCCGAATCTGATGTTTATTTACGAGGCTCGGCGCCGAGAAAGACCTTCATTCTTCACCACAGGCCCGCAAAACAAGAGTTTTTAGGGGTGTAGGCGGTGGTATTAGGGTGAAGTGTCGAAATATGGGGTCTCTATATATAACCCCATGCTTTATATAAATTGTGGATTTATATAAAGCATGGGGTTATATATATAGACCTCATATTTCGACACTTCACCCTAATACCACCGCCTACACCCCCCAAAACTCTTGTTTTGCGGGCCTGTGTTCTTCACCCAGACAAAAATCGGCCAACCTTTCAGAGTGATTTATTAGAGACAGAATCGCTGTTATTAATTATATTCCAAGGCCTTCATACAGTTTGAGTTTGAATAATCAATAAAAGTATTCCAGGATGCAGATTGTGCACGTCCAGATTCTGGTCAGTTTGATGACATTGTCACACCTGGTATCAGCAGCCATTGTGGATATCACGCCATATAGACAGCTCCTTCACGACCTGCATAATGACTATCGTAAGAAACCTGCTTCATCCAACATGAAATACATGGTGAGTATCAGAAGATAATCATATCTTGTCGCCCTGAACATTCAGTCGTCAGGTCTGACATGTTTCTCCCATGAGTGACTTTGATTTGGCAAATGTAATGTTGATCACTTTCAGAATATTTTTTCGCTACGACGACTTTGTTCTGAACAATACCATACGAATGATTCACTATATGTTATGGTACTTCTACAAGCATAACGATATGTCAATAACAAATGGAGTACTGTGTCAAAATGGGTAACCCTAGGAAGAATTAATGCGATCAAGGAGTCTTAAGTTCCGTGCTTAATTAAAGAGAGCATATGTGAATACATGTCTATCATGTCGCGATCAAATAATGTGGTAAGTTAAAGCTGATTCAATTCAAATACACGCTGAACTATATTCGGCCTACAGTAGAAGTAGTTACAAGTAGCATCCCGCGGCCGATATTCTGTATAAATGCACCATCTTTTCGTAGTTTATAACATTATTGCAAGATATATCAATACCAAGTTCGTCAAACCAGTACTTGTCTGTTTGATTCTCCTACGTGATATGTAGACATGGAGTGACACTCTAGCCCATGAGGCAGAGCTATGGGCGAGGGGATGTAGATTCGACCATCAGATGAAGGGACGGGGAGAGAACCTGTATTTTAACACAGTGATAACTGAGATGAAGGGCATGCTCCAAGACTCCCTTCACGCTTGGTATGATGAGAATAGGTACTATTACTACGGCACACAGTCCTGTGGATCTGCCTGCCATTATGTTCAGGTTTGTAACAGTATAACTATAATTCATACTGAATTCAAATAATAAGTATCATTGTTTTAACATATATTAATTTTACCTTTCTCCTTTTATATAATATTGATTGTTGAATAATAATAGCAATTAAAAAAAAAAAAAAAAAAAACAGGACAGAAAACAACAAAACGATTCCATATTATTTTGTCCCGATTATCCGGATTATGATCATGATTGTATATTAAATATTGCTGAATATATTTTATGTCAGTGACTGTAGAATCACTTTGCAATGTGCAGATGGTGTGGGCTAACACAAACCAAGTGGGATGCGCTATTAATATGTGTGATAACCTGGCGGTCTGGGGAAGATACGAACGGAATGCCTTCTACCTGGTCTGTTTCTATTCTCCGAAGTAAGAAGCTGAAATTGTACGTGAGCGGCGGCTGGCTATTTGCATGTCTGATTTTACGCTGGTGTACTATCTAGAGGTGTTGTAATCCTATTTTACTGCACATATTGCAAGAGGATTGGACACAAGTTCTTGCAGCTTACTCTACTCTAGAGCTGTCAAACGCGCTGCTTTCGTGGTCATTTGGCATATAAGCCCCAGTCACACTGTCAAGAATTGGGTGGAGAATGCCGGCAAATGACCACGAATTTTAATTCGTGTCAATTCGCCTGTGGAGGGCCTCTTTATAACTGTCCTACGAATCCCTTACGCATGCCGTAGGTTCCCTGTACGACAGCCATAAGCATTTAACAAGAATCATCAAGAATGAGTACGCATGCAGTACGATTCAATGAAGAACGCCCTACGCATCAACACGACAGCCCGTGAACCCACTACGAATGCTCGATAATCTGCTATGAATAAGCATGTATGCAGTATGAATGCAGTACGAACCTGTTACGCTGTGACACGACACCCCAGGAGGCCACGCGAACCTATATATATGATCCGTCTTCTATGAAATGTACAACATACGATGGTATTCGCGAGAGATCGTGGAGCAATCCTATGAAATAGTACGAGATTCGCGAGGAAGCGTAGCCTATTCTTCATGAAACGTAGCGCCAGCGTGGGCATTCGTAGTACTGTCGCGGTTATTCGTAGTACTGTCGCCACACATCGTGTTGGTTTGTGACCGAAAGAACTACTACGAATACTCACGAATATACACGATAGGAGGAGAATGCATGCGAGAACGCAGTAGGATGGTGCCAAGAATGCCATACGTATACCATTTAATCGTACTTGGCCGGCGAATGTTTTGAACATTTCAAAACTTTCGTACTCCCTCCGAGAATAGGCAAGAACGGTCACGATCTGCGATGAACCCCGCAAGATGCCAGTACGAATTTCCAAGAATGAACACGATTTTCCAGTTCGCGGTGATTCGCCTATCCAATTCTTGACAGTGTGACTGGTGCTATACGACTTAAAAGAACCACGATCAACCGGGAACCTTGCAGTATTTCTGTCAATAATATAGTCTCTTGCTGTAAAGTTTTCGGCAATTTAGTACATAATGTAAGAAAAATAAAGCGACTTATGTTCTGTTTGCCGTATTTACTGCAAATTTGCAATATTTATTGTACATTTCACAGTAAGGTACTAGCATCTCTCCTGCACATTGACTATAATATGTTACCATAACATTTCGAGCAAAATATTATTTTTCCTGATCAGGCAATTCCTGGTTAATTGAACCTTGACGAGGCGACAAAAAAACAACATTTAGAATATGTGATATATCTAAGATTAATATTTAAGGCTGCAATCATTTTCTAAATATGTGTCATCTTTATATGGTTTTCATGACACATATTATGGAAGGCCAACATGTTCAAATAATCAACCTCGATTTTCTCATTTATTTTGGACACTCGTCCAAAAAGCCTTAGGTATCATCCGATAACCTAGGTTTTTTTAATTTACCGTTGCCGTAAAATGAAATTGGACTTCGGGTTCCTTTATCCGGGTACCGTGTATTTTCCGAAAGCTGACCTATCAAAACGGCAGATAGAACCACGTGGCAATATTTATGACAAAATCAAACTGTCCAAAGTGATATTAGCGAAAACATCAGCATTCCCTTGCGTTTCACCTCAGCACGTGTGTTTGTTTTAATCCCTTAAATTATCGAAGTCAGGACTGAAGTTCCAACGTTCTACGATCGTCGGCGATTATACCGTCTTTATAACAGTATGATTACAGCTAGTGCACCCCTTACAGATCACCAATTATTTCGAAACAGAAATAACGAACCTGAAGTGTTACAGATTCGTTGCGTTATCTCAAATAAAATATATTTTCCGGTGGATGACAAGTATTCCCAAAGTAGTCGGTTCACATTAGCATTAATTATGATACTTTGCTGGTTTGAATTACAGTGGTCTATCTGGTGTGGTGAGTCAAATTGACGGGATAGTGGGATTACAGAATCATTGTTCATTTCACGAATTCAGCCTGCAGCTAACTGACAAAGGGTCAATAAGTTTGCAGGCCTAGTTTTTAGTACCGGGCACACAGTCTAATGATAATACAACTTTTGACCGCTTGACGATGAGATCGCCACACAGGATATACCCATGTCTACATTACATAAAGAGGCTTAGTCATCTGGGTACGCAGGGTACACAAATATCGAAAGTTTCAGTTTACAAGCGTAAATATTGAAAACCTTATGTTTTCTGAGAGAGTGTCCAAAATAAAAGAGAAACTCGAGGTTGAAAGAGAAACTCGCGGTTGTCTTCTAGATAGCCTAGGTTTTTGACCGTTATCTAAAGGTATCGATTCGAAAACCTTCGCTCTTGATTCGACAAATTAAGTTATCTAGGGAAAACTCTGATTTTCGATGCCAGGAAAGAGAAACTCGGGGTTGTGTGGTAGATAACGTATGTTTTCTGTAACAGTATCCAATATAATTGAGAAACTCGAGTTTGAAAGAGAAACTCGAAGTTGTCTGCTATATAACCATAATAATCTCGTTTTTCGATTGAAAACCTAGGTTCTCGGTTCGATAGCTTATTGTAAGTTATATAGGGACAACAATGATTTTCAGTGCTGAAAAAAACTCAAGGTAAGGAAAGTGAAACTCATGGTAGGAAACCTAGGGTTTCGACCGCTCACTTAAATTTTGGATTCGAAAACCATGGTTTCCTCCTTGTTAACTTAAGCTTTCTGTTAGAAAAATATACTTTTTGGTACGATAAATGCGAGTTTCTGATTTATTCGGATGTTTTCCTTATATAACCGTCTTATCAATTTTAACATTTTACCAGAGGTAACTGGATAGGACAATATCCTTATCTACAAGGAACGTCATGCTCCAGGTGTGAGACGGGTGAATCGTGTTATAATGGTCTTTGTCGCGGTACGTAAATATCCTTGCTCTTTTGTTATTCCAGGTTAGTTCTTAACGAGGGCGTAGCTGCTAATATTGAAACTTCCCTGTAGACAGTACTGGTCACAATAGATTTAAGTTTATTTCACAGTTGCAAAATTGCATATATATATAAATAAATCCCCTCATTTATGCACATGTGATTATGCCGTATTAATGTATAATTCCTTTGTCACTCTCGTATCAATCCCCAATCCTACATATATAAAATCAAATATTGAGAAGTCCAATTCCGAGATTTCTCTAAAATATTAAATGTGCTCCTCTTTAAAATGAGTAATGTAGACTTATAATGTTACAAGTAAGAAATCTAGATCAGTTTTATGGTTTAGAATAAGGAATAAGGAAACGAGACTAAGTGAATAATATAGGTTACGTCAATGTATACACATTTGAATGCCGAAGTTTACGCTACGTATATCATTAAAACTGATGTTTCACATACGGATCAGAAGTGTGAAACTGTATAAGGTATAGCTGACATCATTACGCCGCTTGAACACCGCCAGAGTGTCGCCAGCGCACCGCCAGAGCGCCTCCAAAGCGCCACTAGAGTGTCGTCAAAGCGCCGCCAGAGTGCCATCAAAGCGCCGCCAGAGTGCCACCAGCGTCACCTTTGCTCCGTATTGGCATAGTCTGTGCACAACCTTTATCCCATGCTTGGTAAAGTGGTTATAATTTGTAAGAATTTGTCGTCCAGGTTTGCTCATGTCACAGTTAAGACGATAAAGTAAAAGATTCTACGCCATAATTTTACTGCATTCGCCATATCACATGTTCATTTTATCCAGACAATTTCTACGTTCCCACTTCGAACCTACCTTGATTTATCTGACCCTATTCAGTGTTCAAAATCCGAGGTGTAAATTTCACCTACGCACGTTCGATGACCCAATCTGAATGTACACGTCTATTGTGAGTAGAATGACATCATCCTCTGTTAGCGGCGTAATGTGGTGTTTGTATTAGCCCACTATATAGGACAGCCAATCAATAACGCTCTTGTACGACCCATTTCCAATTTCAAATGTTTTCGAGGTCAGTGACGTCTCGTGTTTATTTATAAGTTCTTTGAGCATTGAAGGGGGTCAGATATATCAAGGGAAGTTCGAAGTGAGAATGAAGAAATTTGCTTGATAAAATGAAGATATCATATCAATGCAGGCGTATAAAATCATGTATTTACATGGGCCTTATTGGAATGATGAGCTTGAGGGGAGGTAACTTGATTTTGATTTTGGAAAACTACACCTCACATGCGCGACTTTGCTATATTATATTCAAGCAATGTTATGTAGGCAGTTAAGACAAATTCTACTAATGACCTATTAATAAGGTTATATATATATATAATTTGGCATAGAACAAATAGGGGGAAAATGAAGCATGACAGTGCAAATAACACAAACTCAAGTTATAGTGTAATACATACTTTTTTAAGCAAATGATAATATTTCAACAATGCATTTGATTTTGTAAATATTTGTTACATGCATATGTCGAGGGAAGGAGAGATAATTGAAGGGAGGAATGCTTGATTATAACGGTGGTTAACGTTGAGGTACAAAACTTGAATCGTACATCCTGATTTTCCATACTAATGGTGTATGTATATCAGTGAAACTGATAAGATCTGGATAAAGTGTAATTCTTCGGTATTGTATATACACATCCAGTTCGATGACGTCATTATGAAATTCCTCCCATTTAAGACATATATATGGAAGCCGGATGCGGCCAATCTCGTCTTTTCGTTTTTTCGCCTTTGATAACACGCGGCGCGAAAGAAAAAACGAAAAGACGCCCTTTTCTCGTCTTTTAGTTTTCTCGTGTTTTGATATCGCGCGGCACGAAAACACGAGATTGCAAGGCGAAAAGACGGGAATGTGAGGCGAAAAGACGAGAAAACGAGGGCCAGAAATATCGTCTTTTCGCTGCGTTTTTTCGTGTTCTCGCGTTATCAAAAGACGAAAGAACGAGAAAACGAAAAGACGAGGCAAGGAAAAGACGAAAAAACGAGAAAACGAAAAGACGAGAAAAGGAAAAGACGAAAAAACGAGAAAACGAAAAGACGAGTCGGTACAATCTCGTCTTTTTGTTTTTTTCGCGTGGAGTCCATAATGCGCTGGCGTTCAATTCTGCGCATGACCGGAAGCACTTGAAATTTGGAAAGGTGAGTATTTGTGGTTTAAAATTATGGCAAAGTTTTCAAAATTATTGTAGCTTCTAAACTTTTTCTATCTTATTGAATCTCTGTAACGGCGGTACTGTACCGCAATTCTCAACATAAACCCAACTAAAAATGTGTCCTTTTAAACTGTTTTATAGAAGCAAATACACACAAAGAACAACAACAAAGTGGACTTAGAAAAAGTTTTGCAACAATAATTTGGGAAAACTTTGCCATAATTTTAAAACACAAATACTCACCTTCCCAAACTTCAAGTGCTTCCGGTCATGCGCAGAATTGAATGCCAGCGCACCATGGACGTCACGCGAAAAAACGAAAAGACGAGACTGTATCGCTCGTCTTTTTGTTTTCTCGTCTTTTCTTTTTCTCGTTTTTTCGCCTTTCCGTTTTCTCCTTTTTTCGCCTTTTGATAACGCGAAAAAAACGAGATCGGGTCGAATCTCGTGTTTTCGTTTTTTCGTGATAGCGCGAGAAAACGAAAAAACGCGGCGAAAAGACGAGATTTCTGGCCCTCGTTTTCTGACCTTTTCGCCTCGCATTCTCGTCTTTTCGCCTTGCAATCTCGTGTTTTCGTGTCGCGCGTTACCAAAACACGAGACAGCGAGAAAACGAAAAGACGAGAAAACGAAAAGACGAGAAAAGGCAAAATCTCGCGAAATTTGACACAATCTCTTCTTTTCGTTTTTTTCGCGCCGTGCGTTATCAAAGGCGAAAGAACGAAAAAACGAAAGACAACATTGGCCGCATCCGGCTTCCTACATATAGGCTAAATATTGTTCATTATTATCCCTCAACCTAAATCGTAGCATTTCCATTGGTCAGTTTACTAGGGTGTAAAAATTCGTACACCCGGATCTTTCCATGTCAGCGCCCGACCGGTCTGACCGATCACGTGACCAATCACGTTAATGCGGTATACTGATCCATGTTGGACGGTGTGGCCGAACGGTCCCTCTAACGGAAGGACTCCCAGGGGATAAAAATTCAAGATTCACGTGCGAAAGCAGACATGGCGGATCTCCACTTCAAGACTTCCAACTTAAATTTTCCACTATTTCTGGCGTGAGATACCATAATATTGACCAGAATACCATCATAATCTGAGTATTCTACTTCTCGCATGTCGAGAATATAAATATAACGAACATGAAACGTTTTCGGGCCACGCGAAAATTATGCATAATCGCTACCGAACCAGGGTCGGCGAGTTGTGCGCTTTCAAAGATCATTTCACGAAATCAACACACAATATTATACACAACCGTTGATATTTGATGAAAGGAAGTCTTGCTGCATCACGTTCAATCAATCTTTTAGACACACATACCTTGTAAATGGTTATATTTAGGGTCAAACTTGAACACTGTCACAGCTCGGCGTCCGTGTTGCGCGTCTACATTACTCGCGTAGACAACGCGTTTTGTCAAAATGGAGACCGGTTTCGTAAATGGACAGACACATATATGCTGAATTTCCGTGGTAAAGTTTCAGAAAAATTGCCTTTTTAACTCTATAATTCGATATGTTAATTAAAAAATGCTTTCGGGATAATAAATTCGTTATTCAGGTTTTTTCCAGGGTGTATGAAAAGTTATGACCCTCCCTGAAACTCATACACCCTTCGGCTGACGCCTCAGGGTGTATGAGTTTCAGGGAGGGTCATAACTTTTCATACACCCTGGGAAAAACCCGAATAACTAATAATATATGTGGTATTATAGAGTCAATAGGGGAAGTAACTATACTAAAAGTGAGATAACCCAATCTCACCAATAAAAACAACGTCACCAAAATATCCATCGTCACCTATATATCCTCATTAATACATCCATTTTCACCAATATTTCATGATCAATAAATCCATCCTCACCAATATTTCCTCAACAATAATCCTCACCAATACCGTATGTTTACATGTATATTACATTACCAGCGTCTGATCCGTCGTTCATAATTCAGACGTCGCCCATTAAAGAATATCCGCGTCCATAATCCAGACCTATTCCATATTCCGTATAACAGTATTAGTACCAAATTCAAAAAGACAGTCATAGTATACATAAACATAGGCTAGTTTCCTGCAAGAGAGAAGCGGTCAACAGATTTCATTGATGCCGGCAAGACAGCATGATGTTCCAAAAATATCAAATCCGTATCGCTGATCAGTATTCTTAATCCATAATATTCGTTATAAAGTCGTCATCTAGAGAATGATGTACCTCAATCACGCTTTGATTGTGCCTATTCATATGGGCACCATGGACGATGTATTTAACCCTGCGTCTGAGTTCAGTCACACGATAGTTTTTTATGTACCTGCACACAAAAAACATATCTTTTTTAGTACAGTTACCTCCGTTGTATATTTGATAAATATCGATTTCAGTAGCAACTTCTCTATTGTAGAGTTACTTCTCCCTTTGCTTAGAGTTTCACGGGAAGGGACTTTTGTATTTTCGTTTCCTATATATGTGTTTGTGATATGAGTTTCTTTCACTGAAGCTTCGATGGTGACGTCATCGAATCGGATATGTATAAATATACTGAGGAATTCTGAAGAGTTACACTTGGTCACCTTATTATCAGTTTCAAAGAGTGCGGTACTTTTAGTATGGGGAATGAGGATGCAGATCTTAGAGTTTAATGTTTAACGTTAGCATCCAGTATAATTCATCATTTTTCCTCCCGTCACTCAAATCATCCTTTCCTCTCACGCATTATGCATATAATAAACTTGAAAAACATTTACAAAACCGAATGCTATGTAGAAATATTATCATTTACTTTATAAAGTATATATATTACACCAGAACTTGAGTTTGCGTTATTTGCTCTCTCCTGCTTAGAATGTTTTTCATAGTACACCATCATCAGAGATGCTTCATTTTTCTTTTACCATACTGGTTATAGTTAGAGGTTGTCTTATATTTATTTTCTATGCTAAAAGTGTATTAAGGATAGCTATCCCCTTAGAGGCAGTTTTTGCACCCCCATGACAATTTGTCGTCTGTATCAATAAATATACAAGATAACCATAACAAACTATATATTTTATGAAAGCATACATCGTAGGGATTCCAACTATATGATTTGTATAACTGACGCTGCTACTGTGTAGAAAATACTTCAATTTTAAAAAATTAAAATGAAAACAATAGCGTCCATTTTCAATTGAAATTTCATGAAACTTTGATGGTATACCTTGGCAGGAGACAATTCGAACTAGTAAACTTTATCTCATTTTTTAAAATTTTTGCCTGGTTTTGTTTTTATAACTATTTTACTAAAATAAATTGAAAAAAATGTACTTTTTGCACGGTCGTTTGTCTTTAAAGTTGTATAATTAAAAAACGAAGCCGAACTTACAAAAAGTGAGATAAGTTTTCTAGATCACCTTATAAGTAACAAGCATGCCAAGTTGCAAAAGCGTAGCATGGATACTTTTCGAGAAATAAACGTTTGAATTTCGGATTTTGTACAAAAATGAAAGGCTAGAAATCGGGCAAAATGGGTCCAGCTATACATCTGATGAATTAATCCCTATTTTTTGCTTGAATTCTATTGTCAACTACATTTTTAATCTGTCTAATGGGACCTACTCGAATTCCTGTTTATTCTGGATAAAATATTACACTAAGTTTTTTTCATCAAGTCGGTTTAAAGTCCAATTTAAACTTAAAAAACTTGTTCACACCTGTGTAGATTACTTCACGGCGGGTGTCTGAGTGAAGTGTCACTGTCATAATTAGAAACAAAAATAAGGATGTTTGCATGGTTTTGATCAGAAGGGGGTACATTAATGTAAATAAGTAGGACTAATAGATAATTAGCTTACCATAATACTGCGGAAATGAGTTTTGGAAAGAGAAATTTAACAGACAAAAATAATAGTAGCCAAGCCCAAGCTAAGGCAATCTGTTTAATTGTTCCAGGGCCACGGAAACTAAATTTTTAATCCTAATATTGAAACACTTCTATTTATAATTTTTATTTCATTATTTCACCAAATGTTAGAGGAAATAGTGAATATTTGAATGAAGAAATAAAAAAAAATGTCCAATTTTGGCCCTCTAAGGGGATAGCTATCCTTAACCTTACTTCTGGGTTGAGTACGTCAAGGCTTCGTCACTAATATGTTAAATTATTTGTCTTCGTCAGTGGCGAATGAAGCGCTTGACCGGCGTCGGGCCTCACATGTATTTGTTCTAAATAAGAAATTGCATTCTATAGATACGCCCCAGTTTGGATCGTTTTTGTTCTATCTGGCGGTCACATAGTTCACCATTTTCCATCAGATGACTTGATATGGCTATTACATCATCGCTCTGAGATATGTGTATCTGATACCGCTCAAGCCGGAGCTAGGGGCCATGTGGGAATATCATTCAAGACAATAAAAGCGTGGCTGGAATACAAGTCAACACAGAGTTCATTTTTGGTTCTTTTCTATAAATATGCATTCAGTATATTTGTCTGAGGGGACTTCTTATCAGTACGCCGGCATCGTTTTACACCACCCTTTCAATGCTGCGTTTATTTAAAATAGTTACATAACATACCTTGAATATGATATAGCGAAGTTGCGCATTTGAGATGTAGGTTTCCCCTCATCAAAATTAGATTTACCTCTCCTTAGGCTCATCTTTCCATTAACGTCCATGAAAATACATGATTGTATACGTTTGCATTGATATGACGATTGTAGTGAAATTATGGCGTCGAATCCCATTCTTTACAGTCCTTTACAGGCCGAAAATTACTTACAAATCTCGTGATTCATATTCGCGTGACCAAGCATGGGCAAAAAAGCTGCGTAAAGATGACGTTAAGGCGACCCAAAGATAGCGCTCTCTTGCGGTGCGTTGGTAGTGGGCTGGCGGCGCTCTTGTGGCCCTCAGGCGGCGTAACAACGTCGCCTTCACGCTATACCCTTCGCATGTGGCTTCGGAAGCCCATTCTTCCACTGCTGACACTGATCCGGTCATACCACTGGGGACACACTATTAAAAATAAATTATTATGACAATGCACGATGGGAAATTTACGTGAAATAATTTGAAAGCTTATCAATGAAGCGTTTTTTAAAATTCCTAATGAACCAGTACTTTATTTACTTAAATAATTATTTTCTGTTTCTGTCCTGAAGCAAATGGAGGATCGGGTAACGGCGAAGTAACGACGGTGGGAGAGGAATGCTCCGATTCATACCGTCAGTCAGATTGTTCGTCCTGGGCTGAACGTGGGGAATGCGCGAGGAATCCAGGTTTTATGTTACCGAACTGTAAGAAGTCGTGTGGAATATGTAATTCAGGTATCACCGTCCTTTATATAAATTATTTTCCTAGCCAGAGTATGTAGAAGGTGGATATAAGCAAGGATCGAATCCGGTATTCAGTAGCAAGCGCTTGAGATGAGGCGCTTGGTGGCCTAGTCTTGTGTAATAAGTTTCTGGAAAAGTGTTTGTGACATTGAATAGAATCGTTACATTTTACGCAATATCTAGCAAAAACTTTCTAGGCAAGATACAGGCACGCCATATACAGGCACGTCCGATATACTACTATTCAAAAAGGGGGTAGTTAACAATCTCGTAATCATGTTTCGTTTGATAGGGGAGACTTGAGAGAAAGCCCTTTTTATCTTCATCAACTTTAAAATCTAAATGTGATGCCCCACAGCAAAATACGATGATGTTCCTCACACACCAAGCTCTACCAGGCATTCATTTCGTTCTGCTTTGCGCCTCTCCATTTAGCGCTGTAAGAGTCTCACGGACTGTGCCGCAGTTGACCCGAGGTCATCTGTTGCCACAGTGAACGAACATGGCGACCGTCTAACTGGGCGAATTAATATCAGTCGCTACTCACCGATATATATGTCCGCAACATATAGTTCTAGAGTAATTTGTCAAAAAGCTGCCTTCAAACTGTGTGAAACTGGCGTTTTAAAATACATTAAATAACTGTTTTGTGTATTTCGAGACAAATATACATTTTGCGATCAGATAGAACAGTTCTTGGTTTTTACAAGAATCATGTAAAAAAATGGCGAGACCCCTACAAGAGTAAATGCAGCGTAGCGCAAAGCACCCTGGGAGAGGATGCCCACATACAATCATCATCACTGACCAGTATTCTTTATCTATATGAATTTCCAAGTCGTTTTCTAGGATATGATATATTTCAGTCACGATTTGATTGTGCATTTGTACACCGTGAAGATGTACAACATCTAAAATCCAAATCCCTTGTCACATTTACACGCCGTATGCAGGTCCTTCTGGAATATTGTTATCCAGAAATGGGTAGTTAACTATATCAAAAATTGTAATCGTCTCTATTGTCGAAAGACATTTTCATTCTTGTAAATGTATAGGTCCAAATATGATGTTCCATCTTGTCTATCAGTATAGTTTCCATCAAATTCAATGACGGGGGATATATTTATCAGGGAAAAGGGATTGTCCAGTGCTAGGGAGTCATCTATATAGCGTTTGGTGAATGAAGAGAAACGTGCTTATCATATGGTTATAGTTTGAAAATTTATTCATATAGACGTATTCATACAAGAACAGATTTTGGTCTGTCTAAAGTGGTGCACAAGATATACCCATTGGGATATATATGCGCTGTTGGTCAGTCCTCTTCAGTTGTACCGCTTCTTCGAGTTTGATGAATGGTTGAGCAATTCACTGTCAGTACTTTTCTCAGACATAACTATTTAGTATATGTATTTTATTTTTCGCTCCAGAGTGGCGATAACTGAGACTCTTTGTGTATTTTCAAAAGGAGCAACACCGACCGCTGCATTGAGCACGGTCCATGGTACTGGTGACTGTAAAGATTCCTACAGCGTTACGGACTGTCCCAAATGGGCGGAAAGAGGAGACTGTGACAGAAACCCATCTTTCATGAGAGTAAATTGTCAGAAATCGTGTGGCACCTGTGGAGGTGAGTGTCAGTTTCACCTTCTATTTAATCCATAAGTTATTTTATTATATGATATTTTTGAAGGATATTCGGTGGAACGTATCCATCGAATTGTACAAAAACCATATTCTCTTCATGTGTCGGTGAAGTCGGTGAAGTCAGTGAAACTATATCACAGCTAGAGTTTCACTGCACAATTGTAATTTCTTTAGTTTCACGAAAATGTCTCCTGATAACAGGATAGCGAAATAATTTGGCTAAAGTGCTCCCGAGACTGTCACTATTCTTCGAGATATTTTGGGTGGCTATCAGATACCTTAGTAACGTTAACGTTAGACCCAATTCACAAATGAAAACAGAACACCCCTGTTTGCAGGCTGTTTACTCACAATGCCCCCTGCTAGAAGGCGCTTCACGACAACACAAATCCTGATTACCTCCATTTATCGACAGCCATGGCGATCATTGCCTGATCCCTATCAAATTTACGTTCCTTCCATTTATCTCACGTGTGACGACCGAAGAGGACCAGACATGGAACAGGCAGCTTATATCCCCGTACCACACTCATTAGTACATATACTCCCAACCTCGAGGCTCATACTGATTCTGTGGTATCGAATATGTCTGTGTCTCTGCCGGAGAAATGGACGGAGAAATATGGCAACACTGGGCGTTAATCGAGGAATGTACACGTAATAGAGCCTGGATGATGGGGAATTGTAAAATGACTTGTAATTCTCACTCTAAGTAATTCTCACTTCCGTTTTCTTCTCCATAAATTCCGCAATATTTTTGTTGTCCGAGCAATTTCAACTTTGGAGAGGGGCTCAGGCGAGAGGAAGGACGATAATCCTTTTCACTGATATGCGTCATCAAATATGGCCACTGCCGCCATGCATCTTGGATTACTCCGACATGTACACAGAATATTCGTTGTACGGGCAATGTCTCTTGACACTCGCCTTGGATTGTGTTTCTTCCCCATACGCCCATACTTCTCTCTACTTTTGGGCAATGTGCGTCCCAAACCCATGAGTGGCGTCATCTGGGAGCCAACTTAGGATTTTTGATTCCGGACAATAAAAACGACAGCGACTCAGCCGATGCATTCATATTTGGTATGTGGATACTTTGCCACAATATTCCACTTTGTATTTGCCTTTGTGGGGTTCATACTCCATGTAAGAATCACGAGACAATGCATACAATAGCCAAGTCTGGGGACAACAATGTGTCTAGACTTGTGCCTTTTCAGCTGCACAAAGACTCAGACAATAGCTCCCTACATGAAGTATCTACCCTTTGTGGCGCCACCGGGGAAAGGCCTGGAATTAGAACGACTGAACAGACTTTTTCCACATATGACATGTACCCTACATTCGCGCTAACTTACTTTTTTTTATTTCTGGACCATAAAAGCAGAACTACTCAACGAACTCTCTTTGGTACTATGTGATTTCAAATAAGCGAGAGCAAGGTTGGTATTGCTTTTCACTGAAACGAATATCCAAACGATATAAATATGCCATACATGTACCTAGTACATGTGTTGTCCGGAAAATATTTTTTCCCACGATTTATCTGACGCCATCTTGGATTCTCATATTTGTACATTGAATGTTTTATCTCCGGATAACATCCATTGAAAAGATGTACCGATTGATTTCAAATAAGAATACTGGTTCCATATAGGCGAGAATAAGATTGGCATTGCTTTTCACAATGGGTCATCAAGTATTACCGTTGCTGCTAGCTCAGTTTGCCCATGTATTTGAAATATTTTTTGTTCTGAAATATCCTTTGACAAACTGTATCCCCCTTCAAACATACACTGATACACGAACTCTTATCATAGAGGCCCATGCTTCAACTTGATGTTTCTCCGTGCAATTCTCAGGAACAGGCTCCATTAATTATGGAAAGATGAATCGATTGACTTCATCCACATCACTGAGTGTATAGTTACCTGTATTGTATTGTCTGTTACGTATTTTATTTTCGAAGTTGGCCCTGTTTGCAAGCGATTTCCACGCTTTGTTTTGATTCGACTCTTCACTTTTAGATCACGAATTCCTCTGCCACGAGAATAGTTTTATATATGCAGTGTACATACAGAGGTAAGGAAATCAACAAGAATAGACCATAGAGACCCACGTCTCCTGCGACAGTGGCACGAGCTACAGTAGATTACGGTTGCCATATAACCAGCTATATACCAGCTACAGACTATAAGCAGCGGCCATAGTTGATGAGATATCTTGGTGCACCTCTTTGGTATATCTTTTGCTTCGACGAAATGTATAAAATAGATTTACGATATATATAGTTTTCGATGAATTTGACAAGGTAATGTCACCCTCGTCGCACAGCCATTCACATCAAATACGAAACATAATAAGACTTTTTCTTCACAAAAACCAGGTACTACAACAGCGGCTACTGTTGCTGACTGCAGAGACAATTATGGCCAGACCGTGTGTGAAGATTGGGCTAGAAACGGCGAGTGTCTCAGAAATCCGGGCTTTATGCTGATAGAGTGTCAACGGTCATGTAAAACATGTGATAACCGAACAGGATAAATATATATTTGAAAAAGGGACCAACCTCAGAATAGGTTATCATACACATGTCTTTTGTTGTTTGTGCTCATCTTCGTCGAAGGGAGTTAGTTTGTTTCCAATGCATGCTCGTACCCATGAAATACTTCAACGCAAAATTGCCCAGATAGGTCGGCTTTGGGATAAGTAACAGCCAACTAGTTGAGGACATTGCTTTGAATATGCGCAAATTTCGTCCGACTACTTGTGGTATCGATCCATCAGTAGTATATTGCTGAGAAAATTGTTCTGATTTGAACAAATTTCTTTCAACCACTTGTGACATCCATCTAATGATCTTGACCATTCTTTCGTTATTCGATAGTATATGTTTGGTACACCGTAGTTAACAGAGGCTCGTTTCTCAGAAACCGATTTCCTTTGAGACGTTAGCCAGACGACATCTTTGGTCATTTGGTGACGTTGTGAAAAATGTTAATTCTTGCGATCTCGCTTTTAGACGTCTTCTCTGATGGGGAATAGTCCGAGAAAATTGTCAGTTTTTTAAATGCTCGAAAGAGAAATAAGACTGTCTAGTTATGGGATTCTTGTCTGATAAAATTTATCATCTTGACATGATGATATTGCATCCAACAAATTATGACAATTCTCAGCGAGACCATTGCAATAAGTCAACAGCAATTATAATGAAACTGAAAAGTATCTCTCTGAATTGTAACGTTGTAAAACGAATTGAGCCTAAGCCATTTTATGATGGATGATCCAAATTATAAATAATCAGTTACAGACATAGTCCAAAGAATAATATAAACTATTTATTCCAAAATATTTGCATAATCGTATAGATTGCAAGAAGAGTTATACAAAGTTGTTAGACAATATTGCCTTGCGCAGGAGTACATATATATATAAGTATATCAAATTGCTTTAGAAATTGAGACAAAACGTCTACGTGCATCAAACAATTTTCCGTATTAACAGATTTTGTAAGAAAGGTGGGCTCTGATGGAATATATCAACGTTCGTACAGCCAAACCAAGGCCAGATATCAGGCTAATTAATTCGCTTTTAAAATGACACCATCGATCAACAACATAGTATAGGCAGGCCTTTCTGAACACCCATCTGCGTACTTTCAAGGTCTGGGAGAAAATAGCTCCTAATCGTGGTTCGTGTCTATTGTTGAGTTATTCCCTTTGTTTGATGAAATTCCAGAGCACTTATTGATTGTCACATGAGCAAAGTGAGGCATACATATAATTCTTTAAGAATTCCAAAGATACCTGGGACTCACGATGGTGAACCAGATAAAATGATGGCATGCATGAGTTGAGTAATTAGCGATCGTGTGGATATTGTGCGTACTGTTTGAAGATTGGTTATCTCTCCATTCTATTGATGATGTGTGTGGTTATGCCTCTCTCTTTCTCCATACCCTCTTTGTATGTGATGTCCTCTCCCTTTCTTGTTCTCCCTCCCTGTTTCCTCCTGGCTCTCACGGGGTTCCCCATTAATGCCCCTCCCACAGGATGTCGGTAACCTGATACACCGGGAGGAATTTATCGGTTCGCATACACCTACAAGTGGAGAATTTGTCTCGTGTAGTTTAGTATTTCCGTATGGAGTTAGGGAGCAATATCCCAAGATATAGAGCAAAAAGTTGTGGATTTGATGCCTATCTTTCTGTATATGGCAAGCGTCAGATCTGACATTCAATATTCAGCCGTCGTCCATAAATGAATTTCCGCATCAATAATCGGAAGACGTATTTCGTATGATAGCACCAATTCCAAATGTGTATAAAAATAATAACACAAGCCAGTGTCTTACAAGACAGAAGCGGTCAAAAGGTTTTAGTGATGTCAGCAAGACGATGATGATCTATACATAAAATCATAATCACAGACCATTATCCTTTATCCAAATGAATTTCCAAGTCGCCCCAAGAGTCTGTTTCTCAGTCACGCTCTGAATGTGACTGTTCATTTGAACACCATGGAGATGTAAAACACATGATATTCAAACGGCTCCCAGGCGAACTTAGTCGTTTCCTACTTGACCCTAGTAGATTGGTAGGTATTGGAGGAGGACGAAAGCCATTGCCAGCCATTCCAGATTAATGTGTACTGATATGGCAGATAATTGTCAATCAAACCGTTTGAATGTCACCCCTTCATTTAATTCTTCCTCCTCGGGTACTGACCAGTTATAATCCTGTTTATCCTAGGCGTTTTGCGAATCACATATCCCTTTCGAATATAAACTTTGAACTACTTCGTCTCTTTCACAGCCCCAGTCCATCATGTCTGCGGAAATATTGCAATATCTTACTCCTAATGGTGGAAACAACACTATATTGGGGTCTTCTCGAACATGTGAATCAAACATCGTAGGCTGCATTTTTGAAGTGACATTCCCAGTTGTATCATCCAAGTGCGTGATTTCAAACAATACAAACAATTTAAATAAATATAATGACATTTTATTTTGGTGACAAATATACAATGAAATGATTATGTGCAATGTGGTTCGTTTTAAATACAAAGCGTTGGTCGATTTCTACAACGGACTGAATTTATGGGCTCGCATATACCTGAAACAGAAAAGTTGTAATGTAGGTCACCTACATATGGCCTGGCGATTGAAATACATACATGTAGGTAAGAATAATGCACTATAAATGTATCATTTTAGCGAAAATTTGTCCCCAGTGATGTGCGTCAGAATTGCCCCCCAAAAAATGTATATATAATATTTCCAATTTTTTTCATTGGCATACAGAACAATATTTTGTTTAAAACAATTATTATAAGTCATTAAGTTATAGGATTCTCGGATAACAAAACCGTGAATCAGGGTATTTGTGTAAAATAGTCGTTTTGGGGGTGGAAATGTCTTCTATACTTCTCTGTAAAACACAAGAGGATCGATCAGAACCACAGTCAGCTTTGGGCTTAAGATACCTGTCGAACCAACGATCATTGCATATAAAACTTGTTTTGGTTCTGGTCGATCTTCATATGTTTGCCGTGATATATATGATGTTTTCACATTAAAATCAGTGATTTTGCTCAAAAGATAAGATAACTAGTGAGATAAGACCTAATGTCTTGCAATTATTCTGAGAATACAAGAAAATGTTGTATTTCTTTCGTGTAATATTTCATTGTTTTGCACTCAAACCGCATTTCATGGGGAGCAATTCTTTGCTAAATCGAGCTACAGTCTTCACGTTATATAAGACTCTCCTGGAAGATCAGAAATGATGACCTCTGAGCGGACATTCTTTGTTGATTTTCTTTCCCAATTTTCTCAATTATAGCAAAAATACAAGACAATGGTAGCTATCACTGCGCGTAAGATCTTTGGAAATGGCGAAGTGATACCTTTATGAAAATAATTAAAACATTCGATGGCATTTAGACTGGGAATATCTGGAAAAACGGGACTGGATTTCCACATGTCAGATTTATCAAAACGATTTTTTTGCTGAATAGACATTCCAATGAACGTGTTCAATTCAGCTTAGTAAACCAGGGGCTTTTGGCAGCGATTCGGTAAATCACTTCACTTGGACTTAGAGCCAGAACAATTTGCGTCTCCAACGTCATTCAAAAGTATGGGCCGCCTCTTGATAGTTAACCGACACACGATTATCGGTTCTTCATACATTATCGGTTCTGCATATCTTCAATATGGATATTAGTTCCACACACGAAAAAGGGTTTGAAATTATGGATTTGGAAACTTCTAGGTAGATCACGGCTGACAGTAGAATGTCAGAATTAAAGATGGGAGGGCCACCCAAACGGTATAAATATTTTTTTAGGAAAACTCCTTTTTTGAGAATAAAGTTCATCGAATGTAAATCCTGCCAACGGCGGCCGAGATATTGCAGTTTAATCCAATTGTAATTAAGGGCTTTTGTGCGGTTAAGTTTTGGTGATGCCATTAACTTGTTATATTGCTAATTTGTAGCATTATGTACAACACAAAAGTTTGAATCTGCACTTATAATATACTGAGAATTACTTCTGTATTTTGAAATTTCTCCATGTTACGAACTTGCAATTACTGAATTTACCTGCTTGATTTACATTCATCGAGTATGTTGATGTATTAATTGAGGGAATATATATTCCGCCATTCTACAACACTTATCTTAACCCTACCAGGCCTGATGGTGGGGGGGGGACTAAAATGGTCCCTGGGGAACTAAAATGGTCCCTCTGCCAAACAAACTGCGCTATCTCAAGAACGATCCAAAAAATGGAGAACTGAAACTCCGTGACTTTATCGTTTATGGTATTGGATCATCATAACCCCCTCTCCCCTAGCAGAGGATCGTGGGTGAATTCAAGATGGCGGGCACGTGGGGTACCGGAAAAGTGACGTTTTCTTCATTTTTCTTCAAAATTTCTGCATTTCCGCGATGAAACGTGGGCAAGAACTATTTTATTCCACATCACATTAATATTTACTAATTTATCATGCAGGTTTTGCGGCGAAAATGCATCAATGGAAAATTCGAAAAATTTGACCTTAAAATCTACCAAAAAAAAAATTACGTCACCCTGACGTCATCAAAGCAGCCATCTTGGATTTCTTGTTTACATTTTCTGGTAGAGCTTGACCCAAAGGTATAGTGTGGTAAGTTTTAGCTTCCTAGCTCAAGGGGTAAGAAAAATAATTAGGGGAGCCATTTCGGCCTCCCCCAGGCCTGGACAGGTCCCAAAAAGCCCAGGCCAGATAGCGTCAAAATATTTATCAATGAATAATTTGGGGAAATTTGAACAAGACCCGTTTCATTCTTGGCTTCACTCCGTTCCATTCGTTCAGTTCATTTGTTTCCACGAAGCCACAACTTCTTCCGTTTGTGGCGAGTTAGATTGCAAAAGGCGCTAGTTAATGGAGAAGAATAAGAAGGGTCTTGGTAAAACTGGGTTGGCCATGAAGGTAAATTATTAATTGATAACAATATATAAGGTAAATGTTGTGGAACGACCAAATAGTTTGAAAAATAATTATTTACTGGGATGAACTTGAGCAAAAACCTCAAACCTCAGCCGCGGCAATCTATCAGAAATTAACCGTCGTTGTAGCAGAACTGTTAGAGGAACCTTGGACTGGCTGTTTCGATTAAATAGCACCAATGTTCTTGGAATAGCAATGGTAACTCCTCTTAAAGCACATTTGTTTCTCAATTTACTTTCTGTATTACGATGAACATTCGTTATCGGAATGTTTTAATGTATCTGCACATTAGGTATTCTACTATCCAGAGTTTTGCAAGTGTCCACTTCACATTTTGCATATTGAGAATAAATGCAGTTTTATATGTAGTTATCCTAGGCCTGAATAAATAGTCATTTTTTCTTTGCATTGCACATTTATACAGGAACTAAATATTTCTCTTATGTCCATGCGAGATAAATACCCATATCCCAACAAAGAAATGCAACTTTGCTGAGTTCGTGCTGAGCTAGGCTGAGCTTCAAACAATCCCGCACAGGATCGAAAAAGGGCTTGGAGAAATATCAAGATAGCTTCGAAAATAGATACTTGGGGCTTGTGTGCTTTTCAAATATCATCAACGAATTTATCCTCTAATTTCCAGCTAGCAGGCCGGTCTCCACTTATTGACCAATCCTGAATCAGGTCAGGCTATTATCCTAATATCTCTTTGGGCAACTTTTGCACACGGCGGCGTACGATGTTTTCGTTACTTTATACCTATAGGAAGATATAACAAAGGGGAAGCAACAGTGTTTTGCAATTTCAGCAAGCTCATCATCTACGATCCTGTTGTCGATATAAAAGGCCAGCTTCAAAAAGAGAAGATCACACGGGGAATCCTGTTATGTAACCCCCCCCCCACAAATAAAAGTAATGGAATTTAGCATCGGCCGTACCTTATACCTATACATCTGATATGTTTTATATTTATATATTCATTAAATCCATTAAATGTGGTTTTAAATTGGAGCGATATGCAAGAGATGGGAACAATTGAACAATTAAAAAGCAACCATATTACTCTACAGGAAAGTATTCGTGGACACCTAACATTCAGACCCGAGAATATGGTGGATTCTCGGACGTAGCCTTAGTATCTCAGCCGCGCTTCTATTGTAGCTGTTCATGTGGAGACTATTAAGTATCCACACGGGCCCTAGCGCCGGCTTAAGCGGAATTAGAGACGCTAGCTCGGGAGCTGTGATGACCAATCAGCTCAAACACCCCATCTGATGTTAAATCCTGGCGCACACGAGTGCATGAAATCGCAAGCAACAAGATATTTGGACGCCGGCGATTTTGGATCCATGTTCTGCTTTGCTAGCACACGAGGCGACAGTCTTGCAACTCTGCATGATCTGCCCTTGCGAAACAGTGATAAAATGTTGTCACATGACCGTAATCGCCGCCATTTTGACCACTCATGTATCATCACATGATATCCACCTCGCTTTCTTTGGCTGGAGTTTGGGGCAACAAGATTAATAGTTTCCCATTCACCCCACACGAGCAACTTCAGTCGCCGGCGCAAATTTATACGGAGATTCTGTCGCCGAAATATTAAACACGCTGAAACTTTGAATCCTGTTGCTTGCGACAAAATATTCTGTTTCCACTTCTCCTCACACGGGATGATTTTTGGGATATTCAGTCGCACGCGTTCAGAAATCCTGTTGCTTGCGATTATACATGGGGTAACCTGGTAAATGCAAGAAACCTAGAGAAACTAACCTGTAATGACCGACGTCGTACGGCTTAAGTAATGCGAAAATTTGAAATCATCTTACCTGGGTGTCCAGTTGCTGCACGCTGAGGCCTTTGACCTACGATCCACCTACAGTTCGGGTCTCCCAATTCCACCCCATTCCTCACACCATCACCGTCCGAGTCCGCCCGACAGAGTGCTGGAGTCCACACGTAAAAGTTTGCCGCAAAGTCCTAAAATATTACACAAAATCAGTTCACTGTAATAACATCGATTATTGCGTGGTTGGTAAAGTGGCATTTTCTTTATAGTGAAGTCAATACCAAAAAAATGGACCTAACCGTAAAGTTGCAAACAAATGCATTTTTTTTGCTCCAAATGCTAGCTATGTATGTGGAAATTCAAAATTAAAAGGTTGCCACCCTGGCACCCTTGAGCAATTGTTTTTGTAGGCCACGCACATTTTAACCTAATATCTCATAATTACGCCAAACTTGGAACACAATATAAACCTGTCAAGTTGCTTATCAAATTGAATAGGATGCTAAAATGAATGTTACAATGGAATAGTGTATTATGCGAGGTCAGATAAAAATCATTTCAAATTCAGCTTGGACCAATCAGTTTTATTAACACTACCAGGCCATGGAGGCATGCTTCCGAAAATTTCTGTCATTTGACGGAAACGACAACCTTCCTTAAATTTGAAGCAAATATTATTGTGGTCATGTAGAACCATTTTGCTTATATCTCGGAGCAGATCATCAAGGGTAAATTCAATATGGCGGCCAAGAGGGTATGACGGAATTTCGTTCAAAATTCTTACATTTCTATTCATAAATGTACTCAAAATACGCACATATACAATGCGAATAAATATATATTTAAATAGAATATTGTATAAGGAAAGTTGATTTTGTGGTCCTTTGTGGACAATAAAAGCTAAGAACATTGCTGAAATATTGAAAATTATATCGAGCAAGCCAAATTTGAGGTCATTCAATCCCATCCGGCCTGGACAATAAGATGTTCCGCCAACTGGAAGGGGGGGGGGGGGGGGGGACAGGGCGATTCCTCCCGTTGAATATTCTTGCTGGCCTTCAAGCTTGAATTTTTCGCACTATCTTCGGGTTCTATTATAAAACGTGAATCAATCAAAGGTGGTAACTTTTGGACGATTTTTGCCGAAATAGGCAAAACTTTGAAGAAGAGCCTTCATGTTCGTCAATTCGAATTGATCAATGCTCTGCTCGAGGGTTGTGTAAATAGGACAAGTATGATCCCAGTATGAAAATATGAAAAGTTCAGCTCTCGAGTATACGTCATTCCGGTAAACCATGAAAAGTTCGCAGGGGATGGAACCATGCTATGCATAAGATCCCATATGTTCTCCTAAGAATCTGGAGTGATCACATCACGCTGTTTAAATATATTTATCACAGGCCACTCTGCTAAAAAAAATCCTGTCGTTACCCATCGATCGTGTTCAACGTCTCAGAATGGCATGAATGCTTTTGCCTCGGTTCACTAAATGGCCAAATTACGGGACATTTCTCTGCTAGGTAGCGGGATTTCAGCTTGACTTACTAGATATATGCACTGCACATGTATTTCGATCGGTTACGGTAAATCGTTACCTTCAAAGTAATCGACCTTCACTCATACGCAATTGTGTTGGACATGACAATCTTCCAGATAACTAGTGAATTCAATGGTTTCTCCTCTTTCTTCTCCTGAGACAAGGTACCAGTATTAAACAAAAATGACAGCTAAGTTGCACTTCACACGCATAGAGCTGTAACTGGGAATGGCCAATATTTGTCCATTTGCTTCATATTTTAAAGTTCATCGTCGCAAATTGAAAAAAGATAATTGACAACGGATAATCTTACAAAAACTGAGAAAACCCCGTCCTATGTATGGCTAATATAGTGAACCGGATGGAAAATCCAGATATGATACGATAGATGAGATGATGTAGTAGGGGAGATATGGTTAAAAAAAAAACCCCTCATATACATCTTCAAGCTGAGAGTTTGTCCCTTGCATTTTAAGATGCACATATAGCTCAGAGGTGTTTGTGCGCATATGGAATTGGGTGTTGCGGTGTTACAAAATTATCCCTATCATCCTCAAACAGATCATCACAACACAATTTTTTAAAATTTCACGAAACTGGCCAAAAGGAAACATCGTAAGATATGCTCAGGCCATTCTAATCATGCCTATCGCATAAGTCGTACATGCAGTTTCGGCATGGTTTCATGAATTCGGGAAGCGCATGTATCTGATATTTCTACCTGTATTGAAGTAAATACATAATGAACAATTAATCTTCCCCATATGATTCTGCTGATAGGGCTATCAATGCAATACATTATACTGCAAAATAAAAAAAAATCCTTTTGATGGCCATCCGGTTAGTCACATATCAGAGAGATGAGTGACAAAGTCAGGAGGGCAAAACGGTATTTAGTCTCCTATTTGTTTCATAAGGAACTTATCGTTATTCAGTTGTTCAGCAATCCGTTTATCACGTCCAGTTGATGAACCGAATAACCAAGGGTTGTTTTATTACGCCACTGTGGTAGGATATGGGACGGACGAAATTATGGAAAGCAAAATCACACGGATGACGACAAGATGGATAGAGATAAAATGCGATTCAGGATTAGGTATGTCACCAGATGAGATTGTAAAGCCAAGCGGCATTGTCGTCAGCTTTTATTGTCACTGTCATGACATTCTAATGGGATGTAACAGGGGCGTCGGAAGCAAATCCAAAGTGGCACGGCCACCATCATAGGACTTTAGGCGAGGGTCCAGGGGCCGCCAAATCCCCGGAAGCTCCTAGGAGTCTAGATTTCGGAGACGAGTTCTGAGCGATTTCTGACGAATAAAATCACTCTGCAACGAAGTGTATTTTTAGTTCTTTCCTAATCCTTTTTACCATGAAAACGCAATCGATGGTGGTTTTCTGCGATGCTGAATTACATAAAATATGCAACCCAGACACATTGTGTAGACGTAACCGATATAATTCTTGTGGACAATGGGATATGGATAAATTCATTGCAGAATTAAAGCCATCTACATTCATGATTTAGCTAGCTATACTTCTGTAATAATAAAGCTGGCGCACGTAGCTTTTATAACAGGTCATGACTGCTAACAGTAAATTACTTCATGGACAAGGGACAAAAATGTGAAAAAGAACCTCTACCCCGTCCGTCATTACAGTTACTTGCAGGGAATTACTTGGAGAACGAACTACTTGCGGCAGAATTATGGCTGGGGGAGGGGAAGCTAAAGCTCCCGCTAGACCCCTCGCCCCCCTTCCCATTTCCAAAACTGCACCGGGCCCGCGAGAGAGCAAAGGACCAATTCACGAAAGAGCGAAGCGACCAAGCAGGCGAAGAGTCTGAGAGGATGGTACCCCCTCGCAGCGTTAGCGATTCTTATGAAAAAAACAAACAAAATAAATGAAAATGTCACCAAATGGCGCTTCCAGAGAGCATCTGAGCAGTGTTTTGTTCCCGATAGGATATACATGAGAACAGTGTAAAAAGTGTGTGCAGGTGAAACAACATAAAAAGAGCTCCTGCTAGGCCGTATATTGTTTGCAATACAAGGTCGAGTAAAGATAGCATGCAGCCAGAAACAACTTAGCGTGTAGGCCTGTGACATATTGGATAAGCGAACAACGGAATTCGTATCAAGAAAATTAATTAATTTCTTGTTTCTTTGATAAAATAACGTGAACATCAACCAGCTTCATGCATATGAACGTACATATTACTTTCCATGCACGATCGAAATTCTTCCAAGAGGCATATGGCTAGCCGGTCCTTATTGAACGAATTCAATGGCGCTCTGGACCGATCAGAGTCTTATTCAACTTGGAAGCTATCAAAACTGCTTGCAGTTATATTTTTTATTTTTGTATTTTGTGTGTGTGTGTTTTTTTTCTGCAAAAGTGGTACGGCCCTGACCGTACCTGCCGTACCGCTTCCGACGCCCTTGTGTAATGGTGATCAATGATCAGTTTGTTAATCCTATTTGGGCTGAGCTATTCGAGACCTACAATCCTGCTAAATATCTGTCTCACTAATTAGGTTAGGTTGAAACTTACCATAATGTATCTCTGTGTCAAGTTTTACCAGAATGGCCACTCAGATTTTCCATTTTTTTGTTATTTTTCCAATTTTCCGTGGTAATATGCATGATAAAATAGAAATTATCTATTTGATGTGAAATACAGTAATTTGGGGTACGTTAATCAGAGAAAAGGAAAGTTTCTTTCCGTCACCCTCTAATGGCCTCCTTGAATTTACCCATCCTCTGATCGGATGGGTACCATATGCAAACTGGTTGAAAATGACTCCAATAAGATTTGCTGTAAAGTCACGGATTGTTACATCTTAATCTTTGTTGTTTCGGAGATACTGTAGAAAATTTCATAGGGAATCATACCCACCCTCAAAGGCCTGGTACGGTTAATCTTCATGGTGCTACGTGGGCACCCGTCGAATTATGAATGTACACATGCCCAGATATCATTTGGAGCAAATAATAATCGCATTTTTGGGTAGCTCTACTTTTCCCCATGTGGGCAACCTGGCCTCAACACATGAGCACGCATCAACTATAGTGCTTTATTACTTTTTCGTATCACACACTTTACTAAGCCAGCAACGGGCTTCTGTAGTCAACACAAGGAGAAACGTATTCGCTAAAATATTCTACAGGCTTCAATGCATGAAAATAGCCTTGCTAAATGCATTTTCGGGTCTCTGAACCAAATGCACAAGCAACCATCGCCGCAAAATAAGCGCAAAGGCTTCCTGGCTCAACACGTGAATATTTAGCTTTCCAAATTGCAAATACGTGCTTTTAGTGTTAAACACCTAAACACACGGCTTTGTACCTACACGCTTCTTTGCTGGACGAATTGTGAATGCTCTTTACGGGTGGACGTTCCAACATATGAACAAACATCGCGTCTAAATGCATAAATGTTTCTGTCCCTATTGCCTGATCAGTGCGCAAAAGGGCTTCTGTTTCAACGCAGGAACAAACATACTTGTAAATGGCTGCTACCGACTTCAATACATGCAAAACATCTTTGCTAAATATAGCTACAAGTGACTGTGCTTTTCAATCCCTGAACTCACACCTGTTGGATGCATCTACATCGTTTGTGCTGAACATACAATCGAACATCTTTCCTGAAGACACAAAACACGTAAACAAGATATACGGATAAAAGACAGCTGTATCCGCTAAGGTTCTTTGCTGATGAGAGACATTCAGTGGGTAAAAGCGTATATTGGGAATTATTACATAATAATTTCTAAAAACTCTGGTGTTGAATGTATCTGGATATTGAAAAAAATCAAACTGTCTTACGGAAAAACTTGATGCTAAAGGACACATAGACTGGGCGCTTGTACATGTATGCATAAATAGGTGTCTGTATATGGCGATTTGTTACCGCATCTGTGGGAATGCAAAAAGTATCCATTGCAAAATTCTAAATGGTTTTCTAGTGTGCTACATATGTAGCAATGAGTAATACTATCTAACCTGCAAAAAAACACTATAGAAAATAAATACTCACTATTCCGAATTGATTCCTATTCCCTCCGCCTGCAATCGCGGTGTGTCCTGCCGCCGCCCAGAGTCCTCTTGGTACACATGGATTGGGAACTCTGGCACCGTTTGGCAATAAGGGAACATACTCGGCAAATGAGTCTACATGGCTAATTGCTAATAGTACAGCAAATATAAAGAGAACACACTTCATCTTTGTACGTTATTGAGCTTTAAAGTAGCTGATCACGATATAACTTCCAGGCGTCTTTTGTTTCTCTATACAAGTTGTCTTCGAAGTCGTAAAGCGTATTTGCCGCTGTTCTCTCGATCAACTGTCAGAGTTATAAATATCACCACGGGCTTAAATGCCCGTATTTTTTTCTTCTTTTTGTTTGCCCTGAACAAAAACTTTTGCAGTAAAGACCATGATCCTTTGGTTTTGTATCTTTTTAAGAAGTTTGCTTCCTTAACCTCATACAGGACGAGAGACCTCGTGAAATTCCGGGAATCTCGTGGCGTAGATTGCAGTCCACACACAGAAGCGGAAAAGGTCAGGAACGTGCCATCACTGCGGGGCGATTTGACTCGCATAGGGAAATCGAACAGGATGTATTCGATTCATGGACGTTCAGGTTAAAACAGGTTAAATCTTGTTAATACTTTATATAAATGTATTTAGCTGTCGTTATTTTCGAGTCTTATAATCTCTTACGCCTTTTGTGTCAACTCGAACAAAAAATAATGCCGATTTAATGCAAAAGTGTGAAGAAATAGTTAATATGCCGCGGTACTACAGGCACCGTATGAAATTAACAGTTTGGGGTAATAATTTTTTACTATATGTATGGAACTTATTTTAAGTTCCCACTGCGGGTTTCAACAGTAAGATAGTATTTTTTCTCTAACCAGTATCTGTGAATAACAACAAAAATGGATACTTGAGCTGATTAGCACAGTAATTAAACAAACCACAGAACGATTTAAGTTTTATTACTAATGTATTGCTAAAATAAGAATATACTGTGACAAATACGTGGTGGCGTGTGTGAATACTTTACCTAAACCCCAGGTGTAAACCAAACCACAATCCGTTTAACACAATGGGTAGTAGCATTTAATTCGGGAAATCGTGGTGATATTCAAGATTATATATTTTGTTATACAACATTCGCCACAAGGACACATTTTTAGACTAACAGTTCAACCCGAAGAAAGCTTAACAGATTTGTCCGTAACGTGTTTGTAATATCACTCCTGAGATATCATGGCACTAAAGTCATCTGGCTCCAGGGGTGGTGTATGTTAACACAGTGCGCCATGCTAAGTGATCTGTGTATTTTTGTGACTAAATCATATGGATTACATTTTTATTCAGGTAAGTATTTTATTTCTTTTACTTTCATTAAAAGAAAAATACACACGTAAACAAAAATGTCCCAATAAATAAACTTGGACAGGAGAGCAAGATACAAGTGTATTGGCGGCAGTAATGAGACTCTAGCTGTCATTTGAAAACCTTGCAGTTGAATTATCTATAACTTATAGTATGATGGGACATCATTATTAATTATTGTTTCGTTTATGCCAGCATGGCTGGAACCTATTATAATTGCTGTTCTATTATTTTCTCGTTCCAAGTCGAAAGTCAAATACTGATTAGGGCTCGCTGGGTCGTCGGCTGGTCCACGACGTTGGTGGAAATCTCGAATTTACCCGTATTTTTGGAAAATCTTCAAAGATATTCAAAGATATTCTTCCATAAACGTTGAACCGATCGATGTAAAAACTTAGTATATATGAGGGTCATTCTGAAAATCTTGTTCCGTAAAACAATATGGCCGGCAACGGCCAATCAAAATTGCCGAATTTTCAAATGTCGGATTTGAACGGCAAATGTGGCTTAGTATATGTTATGCATATCTCAATCGAAAATATCGAGCTTTCGCAACCGACACATTTCTCTGATATGGAGAAAATGACAATGGACAGCGCTTTTAACCTAAGCTGTCATCAGTCAAGTTCAAATTAGGGATCGTTTCCATTAATCGTTTTTTCTTCAGTCGCGATTTTTCTTCAATTTTCTCGATTGAAAAACGATCAGTCGCGAATCAGTCGCGAGGATATCGAGAAAAAAAATGAGAAAAAACGATTGAACCTTTTCTGGAAAAAACCATTCTCTCGCGATATCGTTTTTGAATCGTTTACCTATGCGCGATCCGTTCTTGATCGCGAATCTTCAATCGCGAGAGAATCGGGTTTTTTCAAGGCGCGAGAGAATCGTGAGGCGGAGTGATATTTGACACATAGGCCGTGTTGCCGTCGTACGCCGCTCTATCCGCGAACTGGGAACTACATGTAATGTTGATTGCGGATTTGTCGATGGAAAAACCTATATTACTATACCATACTGTATAAATGCGCAAGATAACCGAATAATATCTCCTACAAGCCGAAGTAGGGTGTATGCTGGAAATATCTATACATATACCTGTACCATGCTTCCTGTGACGTTCGCGCTCAGATTTACTCTGGCGAAGCGTAAATGACAAAATTACATGTTTATTCAATAATCGTGTGAGTCGACAATGTATTAATGTTCAGTCATTCCCTTCATACTTTCGATAATTTCCTCATATATTCATGCAACTTGGTATAAACAATACAGGATGATAGTCACAATATCTTGTTTTGTAAATACCGGGTACAGGTCATAAGTGGATTTGAGTTCGTCGTTGATTGCATTATCAGAATGATTACGGCACAGGCTTCATAGAGGTGTGAATGGGCGCATGGCGATAACCCAGAACAGCTTAGCCCTCCAGCCGAGAATTTCTAGGTTAATTAAGGTGAAAAATAGTGTAATTAAATATGTATATTTTGTTATAGTAAAACATACATTAGGAAAGGGTATCCATTCATGTTTTGGTACAGTTTTTAAACTATTGAGATGTGAATAAGTTCAAAAAATCACCATCAAGTTAATTTTATTTATTATAAGAATATTCGCGGCAGTGATTTCATATTTATATCAAATACATATCACAATGGTGATTGAATCGCATATAACGGTTGAATTCGCATATGTACAATACTTTTTATTTTAATTTTATATTTTGATAAATGAACTATGAATGATTCCAAAGGGAAGCTCAAGCCAAAAACCAACTGAATAGTATATAATTTCATCTCTTACTGGATTAACCAGTTGTGAAAATTTTTACAAATAGCCGCGCTATATATTAATAATTAAGTGCTTTCGAAGACTCAAAACCCCGTATGACAATGTTATATTCAATACAGCGCCATCTATCTACACAAGGAAAATGGTGATCGTAGGACAAAAAACCACGCGTACAGCGAAAATCTGACGAATCAACTCAAAAATTCAACCCGCACAGATGCCAAAAACATTCACGAAAAATACTACACAAGAAATCTGGAATAATACCAGCTTTAAAACACAGAAATACCCAAAATAATAGACGAAATTGGAAGTGCAAATGACCCAATCTGACCATATCCGGGTCTGTGTCCCGTCCAAAATATATGTAAATATGAAGTTATAATTATATACATAACCATCATTCCTATGTATATATATAGATATTTTTTTTCAATTTCTTTCAATATCCCCATCGTATCTATATAACCGCCAACTGTACAGAAACACGCTATAGTTTTACACTAGGCAAAGAATGGAAAAGGAAGAAGAAAAAATGATCGAACTTTATGTAGTCTGACTGAAGTGTTAGAAACTCGAACGTGTATGCGGGTCAGTCAGGCTGAACCAATGGCGTACTACTTTCGGCTATAATCCTCAATCGTTTTTTTTCAATCGTTTATATTTTCTCGATTAAAAAGCGATTGAATCGCGATATCGCTTTTTATTCGCGAGGATTTTCTCGATTGAAAAACGATTACCAACAGAAAAAAAAAACCATTCGAACAGCGATCGCGAATGAATCGTTTATTTTGAAGAAAAAAAACCATTCCCTCGCGCCTTGGAAAATCGCGACTTCGAGAAAATTTGACGAAATAAACGATTCATTCGCGAACGATAATTGGAAACGGTGCCTTACATACGCAGGTCCGGGATGATGTGTATGTGAAAAGCAATAATGTTCGGTTTCTGATTGTTGGAATGATTTGGATATCGGATGACGTCATTCTCACAAAAGCGAATCGCTCAATGGCATGGATGGTGGAAAACCTTGGTCAAACAAGGTAATTGTGAAATTTGACTCCATAAACCCATATGACCCCCACCTATCAACCAAGTTTGAGTTATTTTTAGATGTTAGAATTGACTGATTAAAGAAGCGAAAAATGACACACATAAGGTTTCTGGTATGCAACGAGCGTTTTATACACTTCTTCGCCATCCACCCAGATTTGCTTACTTGTCCAATAATTCTGCTAATTCGTATGACAACCAAATCTCTATCGGTGAATCTACGAGGGATAACACATTTTCATAGGTTTTGATGTATGCCGATTCTGACTTTTTAACATTGAGAGGTGAAGGATATAGTTGTACAAGCGCAAATCAAATGCACGATCCCTTCTTACAAACAGTGCCGAAAGCCTCTGATCGCAAACGCAGCTATGGATAAATTATCTTTTCTCTATCAATCTGATTGAATGAAACCTTTCACTCTCTCCCTCTCAAAATGTATCATACGTGATGGTACATCGTTGATAGAACGAGTGTCTCCGTCAGCTTCCTGTACCATAGATTTAAATCCTCATTTTTCATAAATACCGGCGAACAAGTCGTCCACGCACCAGAGTCGTCAAGAATATTATCCTCATTAAACACTAAAACTGAGGTTTAGTTTGATAACATGTTTAGCCTAAACGTGTTTAGGGTTTAAACACCTTGGTGTTTAGGTTTGAAACACACCTTTTGATTTTAAGCACCTCTATGATATAACTTATTATAAAACACCCTTGTGTTTAAAACTTAACACGTTTAGGCTGCAACGTGGCAGCAAAGTGAACCTCACTTTTAGCGTTCTAAACCGATTTAGCGATTCACAGTGTACCACAATGCTGCTGAATTTTTTAATCTCTCGATCCTACTTCGGTTCCATTATGACCAGACGACAATCATGATGACTATGAGGTTCCAAGCAAACGCTTTGTTGGTTTGAATACTATATTATAAGAATCTGAAAGTTCATCTATTTCTTGTCAGAACGTTGGAAGTTATTAGCGAATAAATTTGAAGATTAGTTTCACGAACCGCTTCATTCAAATTCAAAGAATTCAGACGTGGTATTCAGAATAGCAAAATTATTACAAAATTCTGAATGAACAGTTTCCAGAAAATGTAGAAGTCGCTTTGATGAGTTTAATTATTGCAACTTAATAGACGAAAAAAACTTATTGCCTGTAGGCCTTCATGTTACAATATTATAAGAATATATTTTATCTATGAAAACATAGAAACTGTTCGAAATATTATTTTTATAATCCTTTGAAGACCTTCATCATTGAGTATTTTATATAACCTTACAAACATACACAACGCTAGCATGGCGAATGCTTTTGACGACGACTTGATATCTGTATGCCACTAGCGTCATTTCAATGATGCACATTTTCTGTTGAATGAAAACATTTTCTGTTGAGTTAGAATTCAAGTGTATTGTTATAGGCTGATCACGCATCAGCTGTTAAGGTAGGGGAAATGTATCATTTCTTTAAGTTTTAATTTTTATAGTATGTTAACGCAGATACGATGCGACTGCAAACTTTTAAACTCGCACGTGTTTCAAGCACTGAAGGAAATAGCACGACGGCGTTTAATGTCGAGTGATGGACAATGAATGGTAAAATAGAATCATGTTTAATGTATTTTTTTCATTATTTGCTATGACATCATTCCCGCATGATAATTCACAAAAGTTTTGAGGTGAAGCGACCAAAGTAATTCATTAGTACAATTCATCTGGTGGATCCGACTAGACACGATTCATCGGGTGGGGTTATTTTGTACTCTCTCTGGTCCAGACAGGATGAATTTATACAATAAGCTGTCTCATTTCTTAATGAAACGGCCACACTCGTGCGTCAGCAGAAAGAGATATACAGGCACATAATCCGCGATTATCTCTGCTCATTTACACACAACACATCTTGTGTTGTATATCGCACTGATAGGGAGAGAGGAGATACAATGGGGGTGAGAGAAGACACATGGAAAAATCGACTCTCATGCCGGAGTCTTTATCAAGTGATTTGCTGAATTTCATGTAAATTGCCAGAAAAAAATTAAAATTATGCAAGATTAATGCTTGTACATTAAATATGTTTACGTCGAGTATTTGTCAGACATTTGTCAATTGTTTTAACCAACGAACCCACGTATGAGTCTAAAATATTATATCATATTGTTCTTGTTCAAGGACTAATCTGTTAAAACGTTATTATGTAATATTCAGTAATAATAGCAGTAGTAACACAATTAACGGAATTTGTTTCTGAATTCCAACTCTATTGCGTCAATTAGGGACCATACGCGTTTTCAACTGAAAATATACCCCCGAGAAAGGAGGTTAAGCGATTTCGATATATATCTATATACTGATACAATCTATCCATGTATCATCATTTATTGCTCCGCCCGACTCAATCATTGCATTACTAACATCATGATGTCTTGCTGGCATCATTGCTAATGTCATTATATGAATTAGGTCTTTGGATTATGGACGTAGAAATTCTTTAATGGGCTACTGCTGAATATTGAGTGACGAACTAGATGCTTGTATATTATATATTATTTCTCTCTCGTCGACTTTACGACAGAAGAGATATCCCTATCTGGACAGTAATATACCAGAGGGACGTGCATCTGGAGTATACATATCTCGCCTAGTAGCATTTGATGGATCCTGTGTTAAATGTGACGATTTTATTTAACGTCGAAAAATATTATTGCAGAAACAGAAATTTGCCCATAGGGAGGGAGCAGGTTAATATTTTCAATATGGTGAACAGCGAAATCAGCCTTTGACTGATGGAAACAGGCGTTTCCACGTTTCCTGTCATTATTTACGGTATCGCTGAACTCAAAATAAAGATATAGCTTCCTCGCTGCTTTGCCACCATTTTGAACTTGGGTCAAGTGTGTCATTTAAACGGTAAATATACATGTGATGAATTGGGTATGATAAGAATGAAACGTTTTTTCTAATGTGTCTTCTATAGTTTCGGTGCATGATTCGGAGTAATCAGCTAAAGTTAATAAGTCATAAGTACACCGAGGGTACAACTTGTTCCTATGTATACCCATCAATTTGGGTAAATCTGCCTTCGACGAAAGTAGTCAGATGAAGGAAAGAGAAGGTGAAACTTTATTTGGGAAAATGTGTCTTTTGATATAATCAAAGGCTCCGTGTTAGATGTTGAAGTCTAACAATTACTCTATAGTCATGATGTTGTATTTGGCCATTATACGCAGATATCTGCACAGGCTAAGTCCAATGTCCATGCCAAAATTAGATGTTCGTACATAATTGGTTAGAGCTAAAATATCAAATAGCTAGGAATATGCCGTTTTGCGAATGAAAATACTTCGATTATGCGAATCAGATGCGAAAAACGGATGCGATAAAAATGCAAAAAATCACTATTGTAATTTTAGCCATATTACTTCTTGAGACTATCTATGTAACGATAGCAAGGTTAATCACTGGAGTAATTATAACACATCTGCTGCAGTTGTGGTAATTCGCAGTCATCATCGTTGTCAAAAAAGCGTTGCGCTTTTGATTAGAAAGAGACCGTATTTCTTTTAAATTGAAATTTGTGTGAAGTCCCGGGTGACGTACAATTAAACAGCAAGAACATTATAATTTAACTAACTAGTAGCTTGCAAGCGTCTGGTCCGTCATTCAATATTCAGCCGTCGTCGTTAAAAGAATATCCGCGTCCATAATCCAAAGACCTATTCCATATTCCATATAACAGCATTAGCACCAAATACAAAAAGAGAATCACAGTATACATAAACATAGGCTAGTGTGCTGCCAGAGAGAGGCGCTCAACAGTTTTCAATGATGCCATCAAGACATCGTGATTGCTGTTCCAAAAATATCAAATCCGTATCGCTGATCAGTATGCTTAATCCATATGATTGTATTTCTCAAGTCGTTATCCAGAGTATGATGTATCTCAGTCACACTTCGATTGTGACTGTTCATATGAACACTATGAGGAACTAGAAGTACATAGGATCATACGGCCCTTAGCCCCGAGTTAAGCGGAATTAGACACAAGTTACGAAACGTACCTCCATAGATGTTGCACGCTACGCTCGTATGCGATATAAATTTGAGAAAGTTCAAGTGGAGGTACTTGATGATATAGCCCTGTTTTATAAGTTTCTGCAATAATATCTTTTGACGTTGACTGAAATCGTCACATTTAACACAACTAGCAAATGCTACTAGGCGACATATGTATACGCCATATGCAGGTCCCTCTGGTATATTACTGGCCCGCTTCATTTTTATAGAGATGAGCCGATGTGGCCATCTGTAGTTTCCTTCATATCCAGTGAAGGTGGATATATATCATTCGCTGCGTCATTTATATAGCGATATCCACAGCAAGAAGATCGTCTTGATAGCGTTTGGTGAATGAGAAGGAACAGGCTTTGAAATTATGGGTTTGTGAAAGCGTCTGCATGTAGTCGTATTCATAAGAGAACAGATATAGGTCAGCCAAAAAGGGTGCTCAATTAGTACCCATTGGAATACCTATATGATGTTGATATACTGTATTTCCAAAGTTCACATAGATATTATTAATGAGAAACTCTATCAACTAAGAAACATCCAATGAATGATATCCCTTATATGTAGTAGAACTAAAGAATACTTTATGGCTTCTGACATCAATATATTGGCGATCAGTTTTCTTGAACACCGATACTATTAATGAACTAAGATCGTCAATAAGGTCCTGATGAGGGATTGTCGTATAAATATATATTGTCGAGAAATCCCATGTGGATATATATCTGTAGGGTATTTGTCCTTTTGCATCAAGTTCTTCTGTAAGACATTGAGTTTTTCAATATCTACATGCATTTAATGCCAGAGGTCTTAGAAGTAGTGGCACAATTCCTTTCCCAAATCGCTTTTACCTCCTGATGGGCCCTTGTTAACAAGATTGAAAGAAGCTTGCTGGTGCGGCCTCTAGAACCAGCTATGAATCTAGCTTTGTATGTCAATGCACTTTGGGATTCCAGTTCAGTTTCGGTATATCTTTATGAGTGGTTGGAAGGCGAAAACCTCTTACCGTGCGAAACTGTTTGTGGTTGTTAAATAAATCTTCCAGAGTAAATGCAGTTTGGTGTGCTGATAATTACTTAATTAATTACTCAATTACGTAACCACCACCCGGTAATAGTAATATTTTCATATTGATATTATGTTATTTGAAGATTGTCTGCTGGGACTATGAGAAATTTACTCTGGAGATAGAATTTCTAGCCAACTGAGGTTTCTCAGTACCTGTTTTGCTTGTGGAAGGATATCACTGTCAATATGACGGATTATTTTAACGAGCTTGTTCTTGGTGAGATCCAGCCAGTCAGCTAGTAGTGTAAGTTCAACTTTTTTCGCTTTGACCACTCAGTCATGACTGCACTGGAAGAGTATGTTACTATCTTCTGATCGGCCTTCAAGTTTATGTTTTTGGCTCTCTATATTTTGATCCCTTCATCATTAGTGTTGTTTGGTATTCATCACTCACTATATCAAGGTCACCAGTCACAACATACTTGCATGGTGTATAGAGAAAGTTCGACGATTCACAATCACAACTATAGCCTCCAGACGTGAAAAAGTCCCAGTCAAACTCCTTGACAGCATTAGAGTAATTGAATATTTTCGTGGCTATAGATTTGGTATACTTATATGAAATGCAAGGCGGTTCTGTGGACTGAAAGATCCAGAGGTATGCAGCGCTGTACGACACTATTTAAGTCCACAGAACCGCCTTGCTTTTCGTATAAGTATACTAAATCTATGGTAAATCTATTCGTGGTAAATTAGTAATATCCATCCATTCCTTTAATCCTACGAAGTAGGCTCTCATTTGCAAATTGTCTGGTAATGAGTGTCAGTCAGTCCATCCGAATCGTTTCTCCGGCAAAATAAGGAGAACCGTTGACATTAGAACCTTGATTTTTGGCATGAACGTGCATTAGGGGACTGTTAACATCAAGCTCTGAGCTGACCTACTTTTGAAACCTCAAAATTGGCAAAAACATGTCCTAATGCCTCCTAAGACCATGGAAATCCGTTTAATTAGGTCAATGTCAGTGTGACCTGACCTAATTGGGTCAAGGTCAATGTGACCTACGTTTTGATCCAATTTCTGACCTAATTAGGTGACCTAGGAACCTCGAAATTGGCAAAAACATGTCTCAATGCCTCCTACGACCATGGAAATGGTCGGTCTGATCATTTATGTCAAGGTACACACCTTGTAGGTCCTGTGACGTTAGTCACACTGCTATGTCCAAGTAGTTCAGTTTCAAGAAAAGCCAGTCTTTAGATGATTTGATTATGTACTGGACGATACAATCGAAAATTCGTTATATCTTGACAAACCTTAGTGATTGTGGGTGGTATAATGTTCCTTGAATACATAGATCGTTGTATATCTCTGGCTATTAGATTTAAAACTCTCAGAGGTAACACATACAAGACTGTGCGCAAGCTATGTATACTGTTGGATGTGTTAGTTGAACCCACCAAGTAATTTAAAGTGCCATGATCGTGAATCAACGCACTATTAAACTTCTCCAACCATGGCTGCCATGTCTCTGTTGGTGTGGCTTAAATAGTTGGGTAATGTTGAATATATTTCAATTACAAGCGTCTAATCCGTCATTCATAATCCAGCCGTCGTCCATTAGAGAATATCCGCGTCCTTAATTCAAAGACCTATTCCACATTCCATATAACAGTATTAGCACCAAATTCAAAAAGACAATCATAATATACATAAACATAGGCTTGTTTCCTGCAAGCGAGAAGCGGTCAACAGTTTTCAATGATGCCGGCATCATTATTATTATTTAGGCGGTTTGTAACATTGCGGAATCCTTTGACATTTAAACCATACTGAGCCACTAACCCAAGCTCCAGCATCCAGAACAGTTCCCGCTCTCGGATGTTTGTATCAAATCCAAAGGGGGAATCCTACGGGTGACACAAGGGACAATTTAAATTACCATGAATATTTGTAAGAATAATAAAAGATACTCAGTCAATGTTCAGTTTAAACGTCTAATTAATAACACCGTATGTTTCAGGTGAGGAATTATTCCTTAGTTTACATTTTGATAAATTCCCATGTTGAATTTCGAGCTAGAAAGTTGAACACAACTAGCATTCGCCTTAACGCTGAACAAGATAATAAGAGTCTAAACAAATCGGTCCATTCATAGAAAGAAAGGACTAAATTATGCCAGCTATTACATCATTGCTCTTGGATATTTTTATCTAATACCGCTCAAGCCGATTCGAGGGACCTTGTGGTCATGTCATTCAAGATGTCATCATGAATATCTACAATAAAAGCGTGGCTGAGATACAAATCATCACAGGGATATTTGTGTTCTTGCCTTGTTTGGATATCCAGTCAGACGATTGGACAGTGAGGTCATAACACTTCTTGTCAGTACGTCGGCATCTTTTCCCACCACCTTTATATGTCGCGTTTAATCCATGGTTAATCTTCCCTATCTGGAGAGGTGATTAGGTGGGACGGTAAACCATTCTTGCCTACGAGTTTTGTCAGGTTCGAGGCCATGATAAAGGTCACATTGAGACCAAATAAGCTGGATTCCTCAAAGCCTGTCTATAACTACAAATGAAAAATAACTGTCAGCTCAAACTTTCTAACCTAATAGCTTATCACGCTGAGCGTATGTTGAACCATTTGTGTAAGTGGTAGAGTACATCAAGAGAAATTTTCGAAGAACGCTCACATTGTGATCGTCAAAAATTGTCATTATTCGTGACTTTCACCGCAAATTGAACATTTCGCAAATGCATGTCATTTCTCGACATTTTAGACTAATATGCATAAATTCTCCGCGCGAAGCATTATTAACAAAAGAGCGGTACCACCAGTATTTTTAAAACTGAAGGATACCAACAACAGTGCCATAGACAAACTTCATGATCTCTATAATATCGTCTAGAAGGTTTGCCATTTTTCATCACCCGTGGCTCAATCGTCTTCTTTGAAGGACGTATTGTTATAGGAGTCCAAACAGTTTCACACAACGTTTCTGTTTTCAGTATATTTGTTATATACTTTTGTTATCCTATCTTAGGAAAATTACTATATGCCGAACTTCAGAAGACAAACTTTAGGGATTTCACATTTTAATTCAACTTTAAATGTGAAATAGGTAACGGTTGAACTGTTTACGCTGTAAAAGCGGTTTAAACAGTTCATGTGCGTACGGAAGCAGATAAAGAAAAAATCTGACAAAACTATAACTTATTATAGGGAGAAAACAGATAAGTTCGCAACGTGCACGACTATATAAACATCTACTTAAAATTCTGGAAGCTAGAAGCTACTCACGTCTACTTTACGTACTAATCCTCATTCCAATGACAAATGCGGAAGGATCTGCATGTGATGCACGTATATATAAGCCGTGAATTTATAAGCCTGTTATTCCAAAATTCATTTAAGGTTTTGTTTCCTGATATGTTATTTTGCACCGTTATTCAATGGAATGCACCACACAAGAGTATTTTCGCTAAAAGCCATGGAAGGGAACGTTTTCATAACATGATTTACTAAATCTTATAGTGCGAAGTAAAGTTTAGGCCTATTAAATATCATTATCTCATCACAGAATTGTTCATCTTGGTTAGAACGCAGGCACATACGTTGTGTACTTCCTGATATAAACTCTAACCAACTCTCTTGAGTCAATTACAACACATATAAGGGTTAGAGTTAGGGTTAGGGTTTTCTTTGGTTTCACTGTGAGAAACCAGCCAAATAAGCAAGTTGCGTCCGAAATGTATACGCAATATTTGCAAGGTATTTGTAAGCTTTCATTTTTAGTTTTTTTAGTTACCTCTCTGCGTCTATTGACATGTGACATTGGGAGATAATCAGTGAGTTCAGTGAGGATGAGGACACTATGTTCGATTTCCCTATCAATAGATGTTCGAGTTCCGGTTTACACGAGCAGATCGACTTTAGGATTAATTTGACAGCTCAAAGGAATAGCGCATAATAAGGAATAGCTCACGGTCTGGATTTTAAGCGCAGTTGTCTCCTGTCCGCGTCCAGCGACGCAACGTTTCTAGCCACAGAGCTCGCGCTCCAACATTTGCCGGTATAATGAATATCGGCAGCTTCAGTGGGATTTTTTTTTGTGCCACCGTTTTCTTAAACTGATGAGCAACATGTTCCGAGAAATCATTTGGTACCCAATCAAATGCTTTTACCACCAAAGATAAAAGCATCGAATTACTTGACATGAAATTGCGGACGTTCGTCATATTTGTAAACCCTCGTCTTTTACTACGCGTGTATTGAAGCAAGACTCTGCAGTTTAGATTTAGTTAAGAAACATTCGGTGTAATAAAACAGTTACTGTACGCCATTGGTTGTGACATCAGGATTTGTTCACTTGAATGTCACCTGCTGAGACAGGACAAATCCTGATGTCACTCCCACAGCGTGCAATATCTGTATAATATCTGGTTCCCTTTCTTCACTTTTAAAGACACAGATTTTCGGACATCCCGCTCAGTTCGGCCAGCTTTTGCTGGACGGCGTTGTGCGTACGGTGAGGTTTAAACACGAACGAATCCACCACGCGATTACAATTACATTGAACTTATATATATTACTAGTGTAACCCGACTGACTAAAATGTACCGACGAACTTGTATATAGACAATAATTCTCACACGATTCGATTTATAATAGCACTCTCTGCCATCTTTTTGTTATATTTTACTTTAAAATATAGACCTTGTAAAGATCTCAAAAGAACGAAGAATGTAATGTGAAATATAAATAAAGTATTGTGTTGATTGGGCGCGAAACCCGTATGGGAAGTGCCTCTTAAACAACAATTTAAAATATTACAGTTTCAGACAGAGCTCCCAAGAGTTCATATTAAAATGCTACCATGCCCTTCTATTGCACAGATTATTTTCTAATAATAGCACTTCCGCAAGCAAATATACATGTAGTTAATCGCCAGTTCGTTTTCAGCCTCGAGGCAAACGACAAATCGCATTCACGAATATATCGTCAGAGTAGCGTCCCTTGCAGTGCGCACTGTTGATTTTAGCTTTGACAAATACATATTGCGCGGGATTACCTATATTCGGTGGAATTCCCATTGATTTTATTCAAACTGAACTAAATGATTACGATCATATAGGGATAGGACGTGCTATTATTAATCAAATTGCGGGTTTTACCGTCAATTTGCTTCCGAAACTTATAAGGCACTGATATGGTATGACGGCGCGATGATAATAATATTTGTTCAAGTTACTTGTCGTTTTTGACTATAATATCGGGCTTCCTAAGTAAGGTAAGAGATGAGAGATCATCTGACCAGTTCCGTGTGATATTAACATTGTATTAAAAACAGGAAGACTGAACCTCGTATATTACTCGGTTGAAATAACACCAGATATTTAATGACTGGAAATATGTCAATCTGACACTATGCTATGTTTAGCGGAGCTGTCAAATAATCCTAAAGTCGATCTGCTCGTGTAAACCGGAAGTCGAACATCCATTGATATGGAAAGCGAACATAGTGTCCTCATCCTCACTGAACTCGCTGATTATCTCCCAATGTCACATGTCAATGGATGCAGAGAGGTAACTAAAAAACTAAAAATTAAAGTCTACAAATACATTGCAAATATTGCGTACACATTAGTCCAGTGGCATCTGATATGGGAAATGCACAAAATTAAAAGTTCTTCGGACACATTTCTGACGCAACTTGCTTATTTGGCTGATAGGCACACCCAAGTTGTCCTATATGATTTCTCGCAGTGGCCCCCCAAAAAAGAAAAATAGAATAATAAGGAAATGTAGCATCATCCGCCTGCTTGAAACGATCATCCGTTTACAATTCTGACCATAAAGTGTGAAATGCCCTAAGCTCTCGAAGATGGGAGAAGCGGTACTGACACTGAACATACTCAACTTTCAACTTTAATATACGAATTATAACAATCCAAGAAAAAGAACTAATGAACAGGTGCTGGCGTTGCATGTCGAAAACGTTTGATCACATTTCCTGGATATGGGCGCGTTGTAGAATCCCTCAACATCGCAATTGTACTTGCTATGTTAAGGGTTGACTATGTCGATATTTTGCCACTTAAAGGTCCACATCTTAAATGTCGACGTGACGGTCATTAACATCGCATTGCATTGTTAAAGGCTGCTGTAATCAGCCAGTTGAGTTCTTGAAAGCCTTATTTGTGGATAAATAATTTATTAAGACGAACACATCTCAATTAAACTGATTGAATTCTGGAAATTGCGATATTAAGGGTGGACCATGTCGATATTTTGTCCATTGCGATGGTTAAAGACCAACATGTCAACCGTAACATCCCATTGCGTTATTAAGGATTATTGCCATGTTAGCAGATTCTACGGTCACAAGCGGTCTCCATTTTGGCATTTTGTCCATTGCGTTGTTGAGGGTCGACATGTCAACCCTAACATAGCATTGCGTTGCTAATGGCTGTTGCGATGTTACCGGCTTCTACAGTCACAAGTCGTCTGCAATCTGTACTCAATGACTGTAGCTGCCTTTATCATATCTCAGAGAAGCATGTAGACTTTTGATTGGCTGACAGACCTCATGTGTGATGCTGTATTGTCAACTTGCTGGTCGAATATATATCGTATACCCCGTCGCCAAGGGCAACGAACAGGTGTTCACTAGATTCCATCGTCTGCTAAACAAAATGGCTGAATCAGGCAAACGTTTCGCGTCTCACACGGACGATGAAGTTGTTGAAAAGCGGGCTAATATTATTCCCAGCAACACAAAAAAATCGAACAAAGCGTCCGCCAGAACTTTGAAGTATTACCTGAAAGAGAAGGGACAGAGTGAAGAATTCGAAGGATTCTCGGCCGAGAGGTTAGCAGAGGTACTCAGTCATTTTTATTTGGATGCCCGAAAACAAGACGGAGAATTGTACAAAACATCCACTCTCGAAAACTTTCGACATTCTCTGAATCGTTACCTGAAGGCCCCACCGTATTTGAAAACTTTTGATTTGATTAGAAATTCGGAGTTTAATGAAGCCAACGAGTGCTTCAAAACCGCACTTGCAGAGTTGAAGGCATCTGGAAAAGGCGACACCGATCATTATGAGCCCATAAACGAGTCCGATCGTTGTAAACTCTACAAGTCTGTTCTCATGTCCCCAAAACCCCCAACTGGCCTTGCAAATAAAGTTCAGTTCGATATACGTCTGTTCTTCTTTAGAAGGGGAGTGGAGAATATGGAAAAGATGACAAAAAACACATTCATCATCAAGCGGGACCCGAAAACTGGGCAGAGGTATGTGAAAAAAAAGGAGGATGAACTCACAAAAAATCGCCGGGCCCAGCAAAAAGAGGGTGTTACCGGATTCATGCCTGAAGAAGAAGGTTCCCCGTTCTGTCCTGTTGCTTCATTCGAAAGTTATATCTCCAAACTCCATCCGAAATGTGATCGCTTGTGGCAGTACCCGGTTGATAGTTTCCTCGACGACGATAAAGTTTGGTATTATAACAAACCTATTGGGAAACACCGCTTGGCAGCCTTCATGACCAACCTGGGCACTCGTCTGAAACTTTCTGAACCATACACTAACCACAGTATACGAGCAACCGGCATCACCATCCTTGGTAGAAACAACTATTCAGCATCTCAAATAATGGCTGTCACAGGTCACAGATCTGTCTCGTCGCTGTCGGTTTACCAGCGAGTAAGTGATGGCGAGAAACTGCAAATGGGCCACACGGTTGCGTCAGTAGCCTTTCCTGACACGATGGGTTCAACCCGAAAGACGAATACCGGTACGCATACACTTCCAGTAAATGTTCTTGTCAAACCCCATCCTGCAGAAACTGTGACATCATCTTCTCAGTACCCTGCACCCACGTCAAATGATGCCACGTCGGCCGTGTTACACACCCAGGATGTACGAGCAGAAGGCCATGCCGACGACTTTGATTTTGATCTTAATCAGCTGTTTTGTGAATTCGACAGCACCGCTGTCCCGCCCACATCGTGTGACATTCCCACAGCTATCCTGGTCGCCGCAAATCCCTCAGCGCCAATGTTCAATAACTGCACAATAAATGCAATCAACATCATCGTGCGAAAATGAAGCAAATACCTATACTTCTGCCAAATTGTGCAGGACCGTTTGATTTTTCCGATTTTTCTCTCGAACTGTAAATTTAAGTCAGTTCATGTTGGTCCTTCTCCTGTGTGATGTTATGGAAACATGACACAAGTGACACTGTCGAGTGACATGGTGTTGAATTATAGACAGAATGGAAATGTAACAGTTCACACGTGCATTTGAAACTTACATATCCACGCAACAGATGTGAATCCGGAATGGGTCTTTCGATGTATTTATTAACAAAAGGTATATAATCTAGATATTATACTCGTCGATGGCTATTAAATATTAAATATGAAATTGAGATTAAGCTTAATGTTCCAGTATTTTATACGTTTCTGATTTTCAGAATAGAACATAAGAGATGAAGCTGAATTTGAAGTTAGATTGTTCATTCTTTATCACCGAAGCCCACCGGTATTTCACACCTCACTTGGACTACTGTTCTACAATTTATAGTGTTGCAAGTAAAAATGATATATCTAGACTCCAACGTAATCAAAATAGAGCAATGAGGATTATATTGGAATGTGGTCCCCGGACACATAGAGTGGATATGTTAAAGGAATGTGGATGGTTGAGTGTTAGACAAAGATTTTATCTTAATAGATGTACCCTAGTTTGGAAGGCTATTAATGGCAATACGCCAAGTCATCTCAAAACAAGTTTCAAGCATGTCTCTGAAAAACATTCATATAACACAAGATCTGCTCCACTAAATCTCTTTCGTGGAAATTACCATAAGAATTCGTTATCGGCTCTTGGGGTCACTAGCTGGAATAGCCTGCCAGACGAGGTAAAGCGTAGTCAAACCTTACAGACTTTTAAAAAACACTGTTCTAAGTATATAAGAACGTTTGTTGAACCTTTTTAATGTGATGTTTCCATATACAGTGCAATATACTACTGTGTGATATGTAAATCGTGATCATCCCGTAATCATTTATACAATCATTGTCTCGCTGTGATATTGTTTCTATTGTTTTAGTTTTTTATTGTTTTTATGTAAATATTGTAAATAATCTGCACGGATGAAAAACAGCATCTGCTGATTCCTTTGCAATAAACTGAAACTGAAACTGAAACACGGAAACCGGGTTCATTGTTCACGGATTACAGTATATGTTATCGTTATCTTTGCTCCTCCCTTAGTACGTTTTAAAGATGAGGATTGTAAAAATGATACATTTGTCTTTGTGTTCATTTTTCCCGGTGCATGCTGTGGATCGTTCTGAAACCAGTGCAAGTCCGATCGAAGTCCGTTGCATTATGTCGGCCTTGAAGTCCAAAGTGATTCTTAATGCTCTGAGATATGATAAATTCGTTATACATCGCCCTTCCGGGGTAATACGGGATTGCGCCTCGGAAAAATATGGCGAGAGAAACCAAATCTCATCCCGTATTACCCCGGAAGGGCGACGTATAACTAATATTATCATATCTCAGAGAAGCATGTAGACTTTTGATTGGCTGACAGACCTCATGTGTGATGCTGTATTGTCAACTTGCTGGTCGAATATATATCGTATACCCCCGTCGCCAAGGGCAACGAACAGGTGTTCACTAGATTCCATCGTCTGCTAAACAAAATGGCTGAATCAGACAAACGTTTCGCGTCTCACACGGACGATGAAGTTGTTGAAAAGCGGGCTAATATTATTCCCAGCAACACAAAAAAATCGAACAAAGCGTCCGACCACATCGTGTGACATTCCCACAGCTATCCTGGTCGCCGCAAATCCCTCAGCGCCAATGTTCAATAACTGCACAATAAATGCAATCAACATCATCGTGCGAAAATGAAGCAAATACCTATACTTCTGTCAAATTGTGCCGGACAGTTTGATTTTTCCGATTTTTCTCTCGAACTGTAAATTTAAGTCAGTTCATGTTGGTCCTTCTCCTGTGTGATGTTATGGAAACATGACACAAGTGACACTGTCGAGTGACACGGTGTTGAATTATAGACAGAATGGAAATGTAACAGTTCACACGTGTATTTGAAACTTACATATCCACGCAGCAGATGTGAATCCGGAACGGGTCTTTCGATGTATTTATTAACAAAAGGTATATAATCTAGATATTATACTCGTCGATGGCTATTAAATATTAAATATGAAATTGAGATTAAGCTTAATGTTCCAGTATTTTATACGTTTCTGATTTTCAGAATAGAACATAAGAGATGAAGCTGAATTTGAAGTTAGATTGTTCATTCTTTATCACCGAAGCCCACCGGTATTTCACACGGAAACCGGGTTCATTGTTCACGGATTACAGTATATGTTATCGTTATCTTTGCTCCTCCCTTAGTACGTTTTAAAGATGAGGATTGTAAAAATGATACATTTGTCTTTGTGTTCATTTTTTCCGGTGCATGCTGTGGATCGTTCTGAAACCAGTGCAAGTCCGATCGAAGTCCGTTCCATTATGTCGGCCTTGAAGTCCAGAGTGATTCTTAATGCTCTGAGATATGATAAATTCGTTATACATCGCCCTTCCGGGGTAATACGGGATGAGATTTGGTTTCTCTCGCCATATTTTTCCTCGGCTGCGCCTCGGAAAAATATGGCGAGAGAAACCAAATCCGCCGAGGAAAAATATGGCGAGAGAAACCAAATCTCATCCCGTATTACCCCGGAAGGGCGACGTATAACTAATAGTATATCTGCTACATGTATTTGCGGTATTTCACACATAGCAATGAGAAATATAAGTAGCTTTATAAACAGAAGAACATCTGAGCCAACCCGTATCCTAATCGCCAGGGAACAAACCAATAGAGAGATGAAGGAATTATTTTATTATGATATATTGGAATTTCATTATTAGCTCTACAAGGAATCGGCTTATGTTGGAGATCGGCCAGGGCTGTCAGTGTCTCAGCAGATTGGGATGGTATTCCTGCATCGCCAAGAATTCACTGGTTCGCATATTCCTGCAAAGACAAGTGTGGTATTAATAAGATGACACACCAATCCACAGTTACATACGTGCATCTGATAAAATAGTGATAAATAATAAATACTAAACGGTAAATTAGTTTTCCACGCCAGTAGTATATAGGACGTGGTCGCCACGTGACGGAACTATAGTGACCTTGACCGCTAGCGGTCCTACGGCCCAGAGGTCAAAGGTCAATCGGACTCTACATCACCTTTATATACTACTCACGCTCCTTCCTCATCTCCCTTTGTCCCTCACTGTATCGGTGATACGTAGGGACGTCTACTTCTAAACAAAACTAGGTAGAGACATCAGATCTGGCATTCAGTATTTCAGTATTGATCTGTCGCCCACAAAAGAATTTGGTGGCATTGATTACATCCAGGTAAGGAGAGTCAATAAACTCCAATCTTACAAAATTGAGGCGATATGCAACAGGTGGGAAAAATTGACGACGTCTGGCGACAAAAAAGCAACCATATGACCACACGAAAGAATTCGTCGACACCCAACATTCAAACCCGAGAATACGGAGGAATCTCGGACATAGCCTTAGTATCTCAGCCGCGCTTTTATTGCGCCTGTTCATGTGGAGACTATGAAGTATCCACACGGCCCCTAGCACCGACTTAAGCGGAATTAGATACGCTAACCCGGGAGCTGTGATGACAGATCAGCTTAAACAACTCATCTGATGTTAATGGGCGAGAATCATGGACGTCTGATGGAGTAAACGCCTGAAAATGGGGAAACCTGGTAAATGCAAGAATACCAAGGAAAACTAACCTGTAAATTCCGACATCGTACGGCTTAAATTTCCCACCGAAACAATAAACCTACATATATTTGTCGAGTGACATGTACAAAAGGCCGACCACTTACATTGTTTGTCCAGGTCACCAACCCGACCTTGGTTTGACATCCGTCGATCATCACTCCTTCTGTAGCATAACATTAGAAAATGGTTGTGGTTTGACACGTTTCGACCAAATGTTTTCCGATATGAAGCGGGGGGCATTTTGGTTTAATGTCACACTCGAGGTTCTTTCACTCATATGGTGACAGTCAGTTTGGATGGCGGAGGAAGCCGGAGTATACAGAGAGAACCACCGCCCGTCGGCAAGTAACTTTCACACATGCACCAGCTGGACTCAAACCTTTGCCGTTTCAGTGGTGTGAGGCTAGCGATCACCAGCGAAACGCCTTAGACCACTCGGTCACCGAGGGCCCTTTTCGGATATGAGTAACAGTCTACATGAAGCAGCAGAAATATTGAGTAGAATCCGCAACGTACTAACAGGCCAATAACGTATCTTATCAAAAGCTAACCTGAAGCCTAGTTACCGAAAGTACTGGTAACAATGGCAGGTAAAGAAAGCCATGCAGGGTAAAGGGCAGATATGAACCATGAAGGTAACGGTCCATATGATGGCGTATTAGCAGCCAGGTGAAAACGGGGAGCAAAACTTGGTTATATTGGTTGTATGGTGGTGATACGTATTGTGCGCTATGTGCTGTCCTGGAAATATCCTGTTGAGTTTGTGTAAATTATATATGTCTTGTACACGGTAACCAGATGCTCGGTCACCAATTTCCAGTGACATTAGAAAGAAATATCGGATCTGACATGATCTATCGGATCCAGTGTCGAATCTGAAGCATGGAATCCAATCTCTTATCAATGACTAAAGTAATTTTCTCAGATGAAATCTGTTTAGTTCATTTCATTTCAATTCTAAAGTTAGAGAAAAAGTGATGCCTGAAGGGGAATCCAGCAACAGCATCCTCCACGAGACCCCAGGTGAATCCACAGGATGGATTCTCTACGGAATGATCAGGATTCCCCTATGATAATCACACGGATCATCATTGGGATCATATCGATTCTGAGGGCAATAATGTCGATGCCTCCGGAGTCTCGTAGGGGCGGGTGGAGGAGGGGGTGCTGGATTCCCCTCAATGCATCATTACGATTTTCTCTCATTATTATAAACGAGTGCTCATTCACCCCCATGGGTTCATTCACCCCCATGGGTTAGTTTATAGGGATAGAGAGATCGCGTGCCCTTTCTATACTACTCATCGCGCACTACTCATCGCGCATGCGCAGTCGACCCATTCTACTGTAGGGTGCAAGCCTGGCCCATGGAATCTCAGGTAGTGAAAACCCCAGGTCTCTCGCCCCACCCTATCCCGCTCCACACCTATAGGGATAGGGAGATCGCGTGCCCTTTCTATACTACTCATCGCGCACTACTCATTGCGCATGCGCAGTCGACCCATTATACTGTAAGGTGCAAGCCACACCTATGCGACCCGCTGTGCAGTGAGTAAAACGGAGGAGGAGGAGGAGGAGGAGGAGGAGGAAGAAGAGAAGGAGTAGGAAGAAGAGGAGTCGGAGTAGGAGTCGGAGTCGGAGTCGGACACGCCACGGATTATACTAGGGAGATAAAGTGAGAATATGAAAAACCACAGCAATGGTTTTGCTACGGACCACTCATGATACATTTGACAGAAATATCCTTAAGAAAAAGAGCCTTCCACCAGAATTAATAACACGTGTGGATAGTAACAAGCCAGTCATGTCGTTCCTCACATTCAAAATTCATTCATGCACATCCTCAAGTATGTTGATCCAAGAACTTTTGGGATGCCATATCAAAATTGCACCAGTTTTGCAATACAAGCATCTATTCCGTCATTCAATATTCAGCCGTTTACAACGCAATGCGAGCCGCAACCGTTCTTGGCGCGATAATAACTGTAACTGGTGTGATATGTGACATCGATGGCACGAATATATTAAGATTGGCGTGGATTTTTCTGAGTAAAGACCAACCACTGCCTACACCAAACAACAGATAGGCGAAAGCAAGTCATCAACACTCATGCGTCAAAGATCTCACAGGCACGTGGTGGGAGTGATCGGGGAAATCTTCTGGATAACTTTAGAAAATCTCTGGGGAATGTTGTTAAGAACCAGAGGACTCTAACTTCTAGATACCCCGTTCAGCATCATGGTGAATCGTCCTTTAATTTTCTCTCAGGCTATTTATTCAAATGAAAACTACGAGGATGGTACGTCGCGCAATGTCCATTGCGGTCCAACTCACGATTGATCCTATCTCAATGAGGGGATATTACCAATTACCTGGATGTCCTCGTGGTCTCCACTGAGGCCGACGCCCCGGTCTCCAGACACAGTTTGGGTCGCCCAGCTCCCATCCATTAGTCCTGCCATCTCTGTCCGAATCCCATCGACATATGGTACGTGTCCACACCAGGTTGTTCAACTCGAAATCCTTGAAAAGAATATTAGGTGAGATACTATTAGCACTTCCAGTAGCTTTTAACCCACATCTGCTTAATAATCTCATTCTAAGTACTTCTATGTAGGGTCTCCGGGAAACGGATTAAGCCCCAGTCACACTGTCAAGAATTGGGTGGAGAATGCCGGCAAATGACCACGAATATTTTATTCTTGTCGATTCGTGTCAATTCGCCTGTAGAGCGCCTCTTTGAAACTGTCATACGAATCCCTTACGCATGCCGTAGGTTCCTTGTACGACAGCCATAAGCATTTAACAAGAATCATCAAGAATGAGTACGCATGCAGTACGATTCAATGAAGAACGCCCTACGCATCAACATGGCAGCCCGTGAACCCACTACGAATGCTCGATAATCTGCTACGAATAAGCACGTATGCAGTACTATGTGAGTACGAATGCCGTACGAATCTGTTACGCTGTGACACGGCACCCCAGGAGGCCACGCGAACCTATATATATGATCCGTCTTCTTTGAAATGTACAACATACGATGGTCTTCGCGAGAGATCGTGGAGCAATCCTATGAAATCGTACGAGATTCGCGAGGAAGCGTAGCCTATTCTTCATGAAACGTAGCGCCAGCGTGGGTATTCGTAGTACTGTCGCGGTTATTCGTAGTACTGTCGTGGGTATTCGTAGTACTGTCGCCACACATCGTGTTGAATTCTTCTCAGTATCGTAGTATGATCGTACAAGAAGCGTAGAATGCGTCCAACAATCATCGTACAATGCGTACGGCATTCTTGCTGATTTGTGACCGAAAGAACTACTACGACTACCCACGAATATACACGACGAACGCAATAGGATGGTGCCAAGAATGCCATACGTATACCATTTAATCGTACTTGGCCGGCGAAAGTTTTGAACATTTCAAAACTTTCGTACTCTCTCCGAGAATAGGCAAGAAAGGTCACGATCTCCGACGAACCCCGCAAGATGCCAGTACGAAATGCCAAGAATGAACACGATTTTCCAGTTCGCGGTGACTCGCCTACCCAATTCTTGACAGTGTGACTGGGGCTTTACCCGACAACGTCTTGGTAGCCGCGAATGTATTGAAACCGGAACTCTGTACGAGTTGCCTGTACAGAAAGTCGGGTGACTACGTCACGGAAATAACTGACAAATACGTGCTATCCACAAACTTCATAAAACTGGGACAATATTTATGTTGGAATCGTCAATGATTAGGCCTACTGGCTATAAATATAAGTAATTTTCACAACAATTTACAACAAAGTAAAACTTAGAAATATACTTACAACGCCAAAAGGATTATTTGGTCCTCCACCAGCTGGTGTGATGTGTCCTACGGCCGGCCAAAATCCTCTTCTACAAGGATTAGGGACTGCGTTCCCATTCGGTATAGATCCAACCAAGGCCAAAAATGCTTTTGCCTGGCCCACGATTAAAACTAAAGAATAAAATAACAAAAGTTGCATAGCTGGACGAAGAGGTTTTTCGTCTGGAGTTTGGATCGGCTTCGTCACTATCTATATTACATCATTTCTTACCTTATCTTTATAACTATATGTTTTTTGTGTTGGCAGTCATTTAAAAAGTAATGGGATCAGTGTTCGTCATGATGCCCGGGGGTCCCAGTCATCGCCTAGACAGTCGTGATACCACCAGCTTAATAAATCAGCAACTTTAATAGAGAATAAGCAAAACTTTACGAAACTTACGTAAGTTACTAAGAATATTGTGAACGTCAAATACATGTACGTAATCAGAAGCCGTGATGCAAGGATTACGAAAGTCTTTTTTGACACTCACCAGTATAAATTTTATATATGTGGCTAACAATGCGCTACCGTATCAGGAGATCAATGTAATTACACAGAAAAAAAATCCTTAACAATTTAAGGAATATTCCCCGACTATTACACCGGCGGAATATTTCTCAACATAACTAAGGAATATTCCTTACCATGTTAAGGAATTTCATTAACATGCTACGGAATATTCCTGATTCAATTTTAAGGAATATTCCGCTGGTGTAATAGTCAGGGAATATTTCTTAAATTTTAAGGATTTTTTTTCTGTGTACAACAACTACATAATTCTAGATAAGTGTAAAATATAGTGTAACTAGCACCTTCGGTTTATTCAAAATAAAGCGATGGATTTTTCGAGAGTTATAGTTGGATGACTGAAGAAGATAAGGTCGCTGCAATACATTTAAATCCACCGAGAGCCGTCTTTCTCCTGCAGAACGTTAACATGGAACGTTTGATCGCTGTATTTAACATTGTTGTGGTGAGGAAGTAGGATTTTACCACGACGACCCAACCAGTCCTTGATCTATTCTCTACCTACCGTGCTCCAAGCAAGGAAGATACAAGTTCTATTTTAAAGGCTTTGGTATGACTTGGCTCGAGGTCGAACTGGGAACCTATCGCTCGCGAGGCGAGTGCTCTACCACAAGGCCACTTCGTAGTGTTAAAATTATCATGCAATGTAACCAAAGCGTGTATAAGATAATGAGTACTCCACACACCCTATACTCTAGATACACTATAGTCTAGATACACTATAGTCTAGAAGGAGAGTTGGACATTCATTTGACTAAGAGAATAGGGAGTGGGTGAGTGAGTGGGTGAGTAGTATGGTTTAACGTCGTTTTCAACCTTGTTTCAGTCATATCCCGACGGTGCCTACATGTGTCAGAACACGAGAGTGTTCATCACAGCTCCTATTACACTGGACACTGATCAACCCAACCAGTACAGCACCCAGTCACCCATCCAAGTATTGACCGAGCTTAACGTTGCTTAACTTCGGTGATCTGACGAGAACCGGTGTGTCCAACGCTATACACATAGACTTATACATTCGGGACCCAGACTTATACACTCGGGACCCAGATTTATTAACTCGGGATCACGAGATGAAAGTCTGGGTCCAGAGTTATTTGGACTAAAAACTAAAACTGAGCGTGACGTAAAAGCGACATGCAAGCAACAAATTAAGTTAATTTGAAGTAAAACAAAATCTTGCACGTTCCTTTTTCGGCTCTGTGCTTCTCTCTTATAAGCGACTATTTTGTTAGAATAATTGGAAATTTGATATCAGTAGTGTCATAGGAAAAGTGACGTGAAACTCATCAACTTCCTTTGCTTGTAGCAGTGAAAACTATCTCCTGCTTATTTAATGTAATTAGTTAGCTTGCATATTTGGTTCCGTATTAATTTGAACATACATGCATTAGATGGAGCGTTCAGTGAATTCTTGTTCCTCAAATCACTGTTTCCATTTTTTTGATTGACAAAACAATTAGTCGTAAATCCATCCTGAGAATATAGAGGAAATAATATGTCAGAATCTTATCTCGTTACTTAGTTTTTCGAATCGCGCCCAATTAAAATTATAGACTGATGTACATATTTCATCTTTTCATACTCCTCCGACCGGTTTTTCAATCCTTTTCTCGATTAAAACTCGATATTGTGTTCCATGGGGGAAAATGAGGGAAAATGACGACTCCAATATAAAAAGAAAAATCGCACCGAGCACCGGGAAAAAGTTGCTTTTCAGGGAATTTGTCTAATTCTCCTACCTTGCTCATGCACCTTGTGGAATGAACGCGGTCTATTTGCTTGCAAACAATTGAATCGAGGACTCTTGTAATCTACACATATTGCTTCGCACTGTGTGATATGATCTGATTGAGCCGAACATAGGAGGACTAATGTGGCATCACGCGGAATTGTATTCAGCACACCATTCGTTAAGAAAACCGAACAAGTATTAGATTACATTAATTGCCAGGTTCCACCTTCTGGTTGCCCGACATTAAAAGAGGTTCGAAAGTTTAGTTGGTTACGTTCTCTGTATTATTGGTATTCTCAAGGAAAGAGGTATCGCTCATAACGATATACCAAAAGTGTTCTGGACCTCCAAAATGCATAAATCACCATACCAAGCTAGATTCGTAGCTGGAACTTAGTTCGTTAATAGTATCGGTCTTCAAGAATGATCCCCGATATATTACTGCCAGAAGCCATCAACATACAAGGGATATCACTCGTGGAATGTTTTTTGTAACAGTTGCTTGATTTTCTCAGCAATAAGATCTATGTGAAATTTGGGAACACAATATATTAACAAACTATGGGTATTCCAATGAGTATTAAGTGTGTATCCATTTTGACTGATATATATGTTCTTTTATAAATACGACTATACGCAGACGCTCTCAAAAACTGATTATTTCAAAGTCCTTTCTTCTCGCTATGAAGGACCCCTAAAAGATATATATCCACATTCGCTGGATTTGATGAAACGACACATCACATTTAGACCTATATCTCTATAAAAAGGAAGCGGGCGTTCTCTCTCATCGACTTCACGACAAGAGAAAAGATGATAATTTCGACAGCGTTAACTATTCATTTCTGAGAGTAATATTCCAGAGGACCTGCATATGGCGTATACATATATCATCTCTTTCGCTAGATCCTGTGACTAGTTTAATGAACGTCACAACACATTTTTGCAGAAACTTGTAAAACATCGCTATACCACCTTCACTCAAAGTTTCTCGAATTCGGCGATACATTCCCAATCTCAGTTAACTCAGATATAATATCACGGAATATTATATCGGAATTCAGCTCTATATAAATCCCGTGCGAGTTGAAACTACTACTGTTAGCCAATCAGATGGATAGCTGGTTGTAACTATTTCAAAATCACGCCTACAGTAATTACACGCGGTAGCTCCTGGTCTAATGTTTTAACATTATCCTAAAACAGTTTCCAAATATGGCATCATTTCCAGACAGGGTCCGTAAACATCAAAGAGTTTACTTCCGCCGAGAAGTCTGGCTTTGTCACGGGTAGAAAACATCAAAAGATTGTGCCGTGCGAAGATGTTAATCTCCTGGAAGTAAACGTCAATCATTGTCAGAGCGAAAAGGTTGAAATGGTCGTGATTGGCTTATTATGGGATCTCGTAGAATATCGGCGAACATTTCGCACGAAGTTTTCATAGCGTGACGTCTAGATGGTGTTCCCTGATTTACCATCTTGGTTTATCTAAATTGGATACATCCCATGTTGATAGCAAAATACGAGCGTAGTTTGCAAGAGATGTGGCTTCACGTTTCGTAACTTGTGTTTAATTGTGCTTAATCCAGAACTAAGGCCGTATGAGCCCGTGTACTTAAAGATCTTCATAGTGTTCATATGGACATTAGCAATAAAAGCGTACATATTCTATATATAACGACTGTAAATCATATATGGATTAAGAATACTGATCAGCGATATGGATTTGATATATGTAGAACGTCGTGATGTCTGGCCGGCATCATTGAAAACTGTTGACCGATTCTCTCTTGCAGCAAAGAAGCCTGTGTTTATGTATACAGTCTGACAGCAGCAGACGATGTGACAGATCTTCTACCGAAGAGATGAATAATTGTTCATAAGATCATCGATATGGATTTGATATATTTGGAACATCGTCTTGCCGTAATCATTGAAACTGTCGACCGCTTCTCTCTTGCAGGAATTTTTAAATTTGCTGGGAATGCTGTTAAATGAGGTCTTTGGATTTTGGACACGAAAATTCTTTATTGGACGACGGGTGAATATTGAATGACGGACTAGACGCTTGTATTTGATATTTTCTGTCTTCACCTACATTTAAAGCCATAAGATTTAACGTCATACCTATTATCTATACTCGTTTAAGAAGACTGGGTGAATAATCGTATTGCACGGTAGTTCAGAGGCAATCCCGATCTCGTGTTGACCTTTAAACAGTAAGTGGTTCACATGTGATCCTTTGGCTCCCCGATTCAGGCAGTCTGACAGCAGTAAATGATGTGACAGATCTTCTGCCAAAGGGATGAATACTTGTTTATAAGATACTTTATTATACTAACAGCTGGTTACTGCAGGAAATCGAAACGGGTCATGGGCATTGCTTGAATAATTTTACAGCGTAATATTGATTGTATATCTAACAAAACTGCTTCAGCTACCAAACACCTGTTGTGTATAATTTTCGAATAAACTTGTCGCTTTTCTATGTTCTCTCATAATATTTCAGATTTATTGTGACATGCTTTGTTCTAGAGTGTGAAGCATAACGCGTAAGGAAATGCGTGTCCGTTTTTCGCCATACAAAGGTATGAGGTTTCGCTTGCTATCTGATCAACTATCAATCATGGACCGTTATGGAGAAATGCATTTTACCACAGGTGGGGGAATACATTTACTCCTCAAATTAAACCGCTACATCAGTCGCAGGGTTTTCGCACAGTATTCCAGTCCGTGTGGAGCCCCACAGGAAGTGACGCGCCCCACAGGAAGTGACGCTGAGAAAACACTATCACTATCGATTTTTTCTATTATTTTTAAATTTCACCTAATAGCTATATTGACTGTCATGTTACAAAAAGACGGCATGGATTTAATCAGTGATAAATTTAAGAAATAATGTTTTAATATGCGTGCTAAATGGTTATTTTACGTACGGTTAGTGTGGAAAAGTTTATATTTTTGAGCAAGGGCGAAGCCCGCGCGGTTAGTGTGGGAACGTTTATATTTTATGGCAAGGGCGAAGCCCGCGCCCTAAAATTATAAACTTTCCCACACTAACCGTGCGTAAAATAACCATTTAGCATGCCTATGAAAATATTATTTCTATTCTATTGCACTACTCAAATTGATTATCAGCAAAGATTACAATGAAAGGTTGAAAACATATTTTAAACTTTGACAACCTTTCTCCCCTTTGAAAAAACTCGTCCACTGATGTTGGGACGGTTTCTTCCGTCTCGGTTAGCATCGTGCCAATGTCAGTTACTTGTATGAAAGCAGACGTCCCTTTCCTCACCCGACTTGTGAAATGGAATCTCCTAATGAACACCTGCACTTGACACATGTAAATTTCACATACCGTGCTAAAACAAGTAATAATTGGACGGATAGCTCGATGTTATTGACACAAGTGTTATAGAATTGGTAAATATATCTACTATAGAAGAAAGGACAATTATATTCTTATCCTAATGAATATTTTGGCAACATTTTTGGCAGAATATGTTAGATATCGCTAGTTAGAGATATTGGTCTATGCTGGAGCATAGGGAGAAACGAAAAAGAACTACTCAGAAATCCACAAGCGAAGCCCGTAGCGAATCACACCTCATTGCGCACCCTCTTCAAGACCGATATCGGGTGGCCCCATTATCAGTGTGAATTGTTTTGAACCTGATATTAAACTGTGTTATCTCACTCGGTGCCCATTTTCACACTCGTGTTTGTCTTCGTTCACTCCAGACTCCTACTATGGCAGTTACTTTCTTGCTATTGGGGGCTCGGACATTGTATGTGAACACATCACGTAGGTTTTCGATTTTTGGCGTGGAAATTTCCTTATAGCCTGAAAGCCAACTGGATGTCAGATATGACGCGTATATTTGTCGATTCACGTCATCTGTTGCCATCTACACAAGACATGTATCACCACCCACATTCACATTCCATCGAGAATCTCCAGGCTCTAATGATTTCGTGACAAGTTCGAGGTATTGTACGTGTAACGTGTCTCTTTCGCTAAACGTTACAAGCGCAATGCTTAAATGTAGAATGCTTCAATTATCTGACTAATTACTCCCGGAATAATGTGCAGTTCCGATGCTTAGTGACTTTTCTGTCGTACCTCTGTGTTCGATATCGATGTGCAGTTTAGAAAGAAGTGGTCAACCCATTTCGATGAAACTGACATGACGTAACGATGTAAATTTCGTCTGTTAAATCTGTAATACTGAACACACGGTGACTGGTCATAGGAACACCATCCCGATCAGATATTAAATAATGGTCATACGACCTCCAGGCCCGGTTGAAGAAAAACTTGTCACACGTTACGAAACATAGCTCCGGACATAGAATTTGAGGAATTTTGAGTGAAGGCATTTTATGGTATAGCCTTGTCGAATCAATTTTGGCAAAAATATATCGAGACGTTCTTCTCAAGCTCTAGCAAATGCTACTAATCTTGACGGTCATTGCATAGTATATTATACAAAGGAACACTACAACGGCAGAGTGAAGGCATTCACTGTTTGTTCAGCGACAGAACGACAGAACGAAAACACTCCTACCTAAACCTATAGATCACAGCGACAGTTTGAGGGAACTATTTTCATCTACAAAGCAAAACCAAAACGACAGAATGGAAAAATGTGTTCATAAAGTAACGGATTTAGAACAATGTAATTTTCTACATGGCAACATTAACAGTCGCTTTTTCTACAGCGACATAACGACAAAATCCTCCTCTCATCCTAGCATCTCTGATATGCATGAAGACCCAATCTAGGTAAACCAAGATGGTAAATCAGGGGAATACCATCTAGAGGTCACGCTATGAAAACTTCGTGCGAAATGTTCGCTGATATTCCACGAGATCCCATAATAAGTCAATCACGATCATTTCAACCTTTTCGCTCTGACAATGATTGACGTTTACTTCCAGGAGATAACATCTTCGCACGGCACAATCTTTTGATATTTTCTACCCCTGACAAAGCCAGACTTCTCGGCGGGAGTAAACTCTTTGACGTTTACTGAAAAGTTCGAGAGGATGACCAATCTGCAACTGTCACAATATCTTTCACAGAAACGCCCTTCCTGTGGACTGCCGAAGTCGATGCTCGACGCAAGGATGGTCCTTGAATGCCGATGTATCCATACCGGATAATTTTAACACATCTGAAAGCCATCGTCATGGCTGAAGTTCATATTGGTTTAACAGTTTAAACGATGATAATGCCTGGTCACTTTCTCTCTGTCACCTAGTTCTCTTCAAGAACTCTAACAAAGTTCTCAATAAACAGATTCTCATACAAGGAAACTTACTTAGTCCCACAGGTGGTGAATGACGGTATAGACGCTTAATTTTTACACATTAAGAATTGTAACTGATAGACTACTTCGATATCACAGATGATCCAGATGACGCTGGACCTACTTTGTTGAAGCAAAATTGGGGCTACTCTTACCGGTGTCAATATCACAAGCTCAGCAGCCCGAGATGTGCCTTGAATGCATTCATAGGACTGTTCAGTAAAGAATGAATCCAGCAATATAGCCCCCACTGATTAAAAATGACAATTAGTCACAGATTTAGGCAACATTTGCTTCAAGATAAAATTTACACCTGATATCAGGCTGGCTAGCATATATCTAATTACTGCCATATTCTATAACCTTCAGATCCGAAAATGGCTTCAAATTCACCAGAGCTAAGACAAATTGTATACACTTTTGCAGAAAATATTTCCAGCACAAAGATCCAGTACTTACATTATATGGAACTGAAATCAAAGTGGTAAAAGCGGTCAAATTCCTAGGCATATTGTTTGACCAACGACTAACATTCAAATAGCATATAAACTGCTTGAATCCAAATGCACGAAAGTTCTAGATTTGCTGAAAGTAGTTGCCAGCTATAAGTGGGGACGAGATCAACAAACTCTTCTCCATTTATGTCGATCACTTGTTCGTTCCAAACTCGATTATGGTTCTATTGTTTACAATGGTGCAAGCAAGTCAAACTTAGCAAAGCTAGATCCTATTCTCCATCAAGGACTAAGACTTTGCCTCGGTACGTTCAGAACATCACCTAAAGAAAGTTGGTATGTCGAAGCAGATGAATTTCCTTTAGAACGTCGAAGAATTAAACTATCGCTGCAATATAGCACAAAATTGCGATCGAACCACTCAAATCCTGCATAGAACTGTGTTTTCAACCCTCAGTACGCAGATTTCTATCTAAAGCACATAATAACAAACTTCACGAGTTCAACATAACTGCTGGTTATACTCATCTGAACAGTCGGAAACGTTTCGATCAGGCCATGGTTAGACGATGTAGGATCGGCCATAGACGATTAACTCCCGAGTATTTACTAAAACAGGAGCCGGTCCCAAGGTGTATTCCATGCCATGAAGAGCTCACGTTGAAACATATTCTCATAGACTGCATAGATTTTAAGATTGTAAGAGATACTTATTGTCGAGCAGCTACGATGGAAGATCTTTTAGTCGAGTAAAAGAGGATTGTATTTTAGATTATTTGAGAGAGATTGGTTTGTTGTACAAATTTTAATGATTGTACCAGTTTTTACGCAATAGTTTACTGAGTTGTTGAATTAAATCCTTAGAATTTTGTTTGATCGTCGCTGTGTAGCTGAAATATTGCTGAATTAAACCTTAATGATCTCTCTCTCCTTCAGATCCTGAATCTTAATGCATTTTGGATGTTAAGTAATAGCTAGAGGATATTTGAATAACATTCAAAGTGGAGCTGAACTTCTTTCATAATTTTGGTCATATATACATTGGAAAATTAAAATTTCAGACATTTTTTGACCTCTGGAGTAGACTTTTGCCTAGTTCCTGAACTTTGGCTTGGCAGTGATGAAAACGTACATCAGGTTGTGTTGATTGTGCTGGATTGGTCCAACATACCCAAATGCGTGACTGAAATGACTGTCGAGGGAGATAACTCCCACGAGCATTTAAAGATGACATGACCAGGGAAGATAACTCCAAGGAAGATGACCATTGAAGATAACTCCAAGGAAGATTTAAGCATATCTATATACCATTACACATGTAATTAATAATTACGGTTTGGTTTAATCAACGAGCATTAGTTTTATAATTCACAAAATACAATCATCACATGTCAAATGTAACAGTAGGAATAATTTGCTTGTTCTTAGTCACTCTCTTCTCGAACTGTTTGGCACTTCATTCGGTTTCCAGAAAGGAGTTATGTTTGGAAAATATGGTGGAGAATGTAGCGCTTGGTCGGCGTGGGGCTTCGCAGGTATTTGTTCTGAATACGAACTTGCATTCAATAAATACTCCCTCGTTTGGTCCATTTTAACTATCTGGCGGTCAGACAGTTAATCATTTTACTTGATACGGCTATTACATCATCGCTCTAAGATAATTGTATCTAATACCGGTCATGCCGGTGCTAGGGGCCATGTGGTCATGTCATTCGATATGTCCATATGAAGAGCTACAATAAAAGCGTGGCTGTGATGCAAATCATCACAGTGAGCACTTTTGGTTCTTGTGAAGTTTTTAGAAATATGCAGTCCGTATATTTGTTTGTGTGGTCATATGACTTCATTGTCAGTACACCGGCATCCTTTTCAACCACCCTTTTAACGTTGCGTTTAATTATGAGAAATTCCCATTTCAGGCTTATAATACTTTAATGGAAATACAAGCTTCTAGTCCGTCATTCATAATTCAGCCGTCGTCCATTAAAGAATATCCGCGTCCATAATCCAAAGACCTATTCCATATCCATATAACAGTATTAGCGCCAAATTCCAAAAGACAATCACTTTCCTGCAAGAGAGAAGCGGTCAACAGTTTTCAATGATGCCGACAAGACCTCATGATGTTCCAAAAATATAAAATCCGTACCGCTGATCAGTATTCTTAATCCATAATAAAGTCCCACTATTTACATCTTAATACACGGTTTTGCTTATGAACTTACAATTTCATTGCGCACAATTCGTGTGCTCACAAAATTTTCAATTACAACTCGAGTTTGTAAAATATTTATAATTAGTCTTACGCAGAATCGCATAGGGATTATGAAGTACCCATATTGTAGAATTTGTAGTGTATTTATGATAAAGTATTTGTAGAGGTATAGCATCTTTAAGTTCGTTTGACGCAGCCTGGCATAGATTGATCGGATTGGAGGCGAACGAATTATTTGAGCTCCGTACACCCGTAGACATCTCATGATTTTACTAATTTAGCTTTTTCTTCAGTAACACTGATGGTAGCTTTAGAATGATAATTGTCAGATTCTGTAAAGATTTGTTCAATTTCCTGCAGTGATTCAACGGGGCGGGAAGGATTTCATGACGGGCCGCGGTGACAGTGATAGAGTGGTGAAGACAGTTTCGTTCTCGAAATCTTTTCACTAACAGAACAGCAGTATATTTCTTCAAACTGGAGCGATATGCAAGAGGTGGGGGAAATTTACGTCTGGCGACTAAAGAGCAATCATATGACTCTACAGGGAAGCTTCACTAGGCACCTCACTTTCAGACCCGAGAATACGGTGGATTCTCGGACGTAGCCTCAATATCTCAGCCGCGCTTTTATTGCAGTTGTTCATGTGGAGACTTATGTTCATGTGGAGACTATGAAGTATCCACAGGAATCCCAGCACCGGCGTAAGCGGAATTAGATTGTACTAGCTCGGGAGCTGTGATGACAGAAAAAACCTAGAAAAACTAAACCCGTAATGCCCGACGTCGTATGGCTTAAGTTTCTCACCAAACGATAAACCTACATATATTTGTCGAATATGATTCGAAAGCACAAGGGACATACCCTCACAGATGATAGAGCAAAAACCTACTAGAATTTTGGAATATTGCTCTGAATTCTACTTATATATTTGATATAAACTTTGCTGGGAGGCTTTTTTAACATTCGCACAAGCTGTTGTTGCTGGTTACGGCACGCCACACAAAATGACCAAGTAGGTTCCTGACGGCATATTCAAGGGACGTAAGCGATGAGGTTTTAACCCTATCTGACCTGAGATTTTTGGAACCTGCCCAGGCCTGGGGGGCATTTCGCCCCCCTAAATATTTTTCCTACCCCTTGAGCTAGGGGGCTGAAACTTAATTACCACACTTGGGTCAAGCTCTACCAGCAAATGTAGATTGTCTTGATGATTTCGCAGTGCGTCATCTTCAAAACATATTTTTGGTAGATTTATCGGTCAGATTTTTCGAATTTTTATTTATGTGTTTTCTTTGCAAACATTACCTGATAAATCGGTAAATAATAGTCTGATGTGAAATAAAATATATTTTGCCAAATTTTCGTCGAATTGAAGCGGGATTTTTGAAGAAAAATGACGAAAACATCACATGACCGCCATCTTGAATTTATCTATGATCCTCTACTGGGGGGTTATGCAAATAGGCTCAACATGACACCAATACGATAATCTAAAACGTCGCGAAGGGTCAGCTTTCATACTTTGTGGTTTCGGAGATAGAGGAGAAAGTTTGGTAGAGGGGCGGTTGGGGGGGGGGGGCGCTGTTAGGGTCAAACAAAATCACGGGGGCAGAGAGTGAGGGTCACGTTGTGCGGCAGAAGCATATTTCAATATTTTGTCACAAGGTGACCCACGATATTAAAGCTTTTGACAGGGAAATACACACGGATGCAACAAATTCACATTTTTATAAGAAATATATGAACTGTTGAATTTCACCTTCAATCTCGTGAGTTCTAAATGTACTCCATCGACTAATGCACGAACTGCTTTCATGTCATATCGATTAATATGTTAGTGTTCACATAAACGTCTTCTTATTTAAAAAAACTACAGAGATGTGATAGGAGGATCACGATTTAAATTTTACCTCGACTTTTGATCAAAAACACCCTTGTGTGGGAGTCTTTATTCAACCTAGCCGTTGACTCCATGCATGTGGAACATTCGGTCGAGAGCGTACAAGATAAAACATGCTACTGCTTAAACTACCATAACGGTTCCACTACAGTTCTATCGATTTGGTATAGGAATTAAAGCACGGTGACATATGTTTCAACGCACGTAGACATATTATATTCGGTCTCGATATAACGATTAACACTATTTCAGAAGGAAAGCTTGGTATAGGAATTTAATCGCTGAATGTAGGAGATACCATGCACATATTAAGGGCGCGAGGCCCGTTCAGAGAAAATTCGGACACCCTCTTAGATTTTCCTTAATTACATCGCAACTAAGCAGATATATTATATATGTATCGGAAGGTAAAGATTCGGACAATGTAATTTAATTGAAAAAATCACAGTTGGGGTGTTGACTATTCGAGTTAATACAAGCAATTTTAAATATATGGCATTTGACTCCTTATACTTATAGGGTTTTTCCTCAAAATGTTTTAAAACTGGGCATGCGCATTCTAGACATTTCATGCCCCTTAATACAATGTCTCAGAATTTATACTGTCGTCTCACAACGTATATTATTGACTTTCAAATTTGCGTAATCGGAATAATTATTTGAACCATTCATATTGTATAAATGAGTAAAACAATTTGAGATACGAGAGACAACTGTGCATTATGGTATGTGTAGAATGTGAAACGGATATTTCGAGCGATCTTAATTCTGTTTCAACGCGGTGGACTAAGTGAGTTTCCCCGGTTCGAAAATTACTGCTGGCGGTCAGTGATCCTGACCGTTTAACTTTTGTGTCTTTGTACCGGACACATCGCTTATCGCTAATACACTCATTCACAAAATTGTGATTTTCAGTGGTTACCTGATTATTTTTAATTCCCGGGTTGCCTTGACCTTTCACCTTTCGACCTCAATAGGATTCTTGTTTAATCACAATTCACATCATTGGACTGGAGTAATAGCACAGGCATGTTTACAATGATTGTCTGATGGAGGTGAGAGTGCCGGGACATCTTTGCCCTTTGACCTATTCAAGAATCGATAATTTCAGTACCTGACATAACATATCTCACTGTTGTACCCACTCAAACAAACAAATACATTTCGATGATTTCCTTATTTCTAGGCCACAGTGACCTTGACCTGCGACCTACTGACCTAAATATTTCACTGTGAGATCTTCGTGGCATGGAACGTATATTGTATTGAAGGTGTAGCTGAAGTATTAAAAATATATATATATATATATGAATTTATATATGGGAAATGGAAATCCTTGAAGCAAAACAAGTCCTATCAATTCGACCACAAACACTTTTCCCGCTCCCTGTCGCCGGCCAAGATAACGCCTTTAGGCGTCGGTGGAATCAGTATTTGAAGTGCATCAAACTCAACAGCTTATATGTTACACCCATGCAAACTACATATCAATGCATTTCACGCACGGCTAAAAACCGAAGAAGTTACTGTGACTTGTCGCATCTGTTACCTGCGTATACATGAAAGTTCCGTAGCAAATCCATGTTAAACCAGAGAGCTTATGGATTTGGAACTTTATAGACCCACACTTGAAAGTGATTCAGTTACAATCAATAGAAAGTAATGAGAATCAGGAAAAACAACACCATCCTTGACGATTTAAAAATAGTTTATAGCTGTGATAGCCCTGTGTATAACGAACGATAAAAACATATTTATCATTTGATATCTCAGGATCGTATCAAACGGACGAGGAGGGCCTAGCTACAGATGTCGTAAGTTTTCAATTGCTTTTACCGGCGTTTAAAATATCTAATCTGTGAGAAACATAGCACACGTGTCAAGTATTGTGAAATTCATCTTATCGTTAAACAATTTAGGATCTTGAATATCACCTTCAACACTCGAGAGTCTGCAGGCATTCTTTATATCACAGTGCAACAACAATCTCAGTAAACTATATCTGACTTCAGCGCTACATAAATCCCGTGCGAATTTCAAACTACATTTGTTAGCCACTCAGGTGGCTAGCTTGGTGAAACAATTTCAGAATCACGCCCACAATAATTACACACGGTAGCACTTGTACCAATATAGTAAACATTAGCGGGAAACACTATCCAAATAGGGCATCATTCCAGAGAGTGTGCGTGAACACCAAAGGGTATACTACCGCCGAAAAGTCTGCCATTGTTAGGTCGTCCAAAAATATCAAAAGGTCGTGCTGTGCGAAGGTATTAATATCCGTGAACTAAACTTCAATCATTGTCAAAGTGAAAAGGCAGAAATTGCCGTGATTGGCTTATTATGGGATCTCGTAGAATATCGGCGAACATTTCATACGAATGTTTGATAGCGTCACGTCTAGATGGTATTTCCCTGATTTAACATCTTGGTTTACGTAGATTGAGTGTAGCGATAGCGCCTAAATCGTCAGTAAATCAGAGGTAGTATTTAATTTTCGAGTGCCGCGGTATAGAATTATAACTTACTTGGCATTACTCGTAATACAATATACCGGAATCTTCCCACTCAGTTGTCTATGATTGGAGGAATTTGTCGTTATAAGAATGTAATATGTTGATGATATAGGACTGAGCATCGCATACCATCGAGTAGACCACTGGATGGGCTAGATGGCGCTTAGACGACGTGTTCATCCGTGGTTTTCAATCAGAGCGTGACTGAGATACATCATGCTTTAGACGACTTCACAATGGATCAAGAATACTGATCAGCGATACGGATCTTAATGTTTTGGAACATCATGATGTCTTCCTGGCATCATTGAAAACTGTTGACCGCTTCTCTTTTGCGGGAAACTAGGCTATGTTTTTATATTATGGTGTTGTTTTTAATTTGGTGCGAATGCTGTTATATGAATTTGGTCTTTGGATTTTGGGCGCGGAAATTCTTTAATGGATGACGGCTGGATATTGAATGAGAGACCAGACGCTTGTCTGTGATCACGTGGCTATGGTATGTAAAGCATTATCCATGCTTGCTCGCGGAGTCTTTTATCGCCATCAATTCTCCGTTTTATATTCCAAGCGCTATCATAGTGCAGACGTGTACGATATAACAGGTTAGGAGAATCCCGCTCTCTAAAATGGAGGTAAAAAGGGTCGTTTTCGCTCAATAAATCAGTTCACATAATGAGTTCAGCAAAATGTTCTTGAGACACATAGAGACATATCTATCCGCATTAAATGGTAGTAAAAAATTAAATTGCCATCTATCTAATTTGCATAATAATAGGCCAAACATCCTTCTCGCTGTTTAAACAACATTGGCTGGTTCTTGGCTGGCAAATTAATTTTATGACATGGAACAATAGCTAAATCAATGCGCCTGAAATTTTGATGCATTGGTTAAGAAGGGATCAAAAGTTACTGAGCAAAAACGACCTTTTTACCTCCATTTTAGAGAGCGGGATCGCCCTAACCTGATAAAGATCATCACTATTAACACATTATTATAGATTAAACGCGTGGGATGCACTGATTAACTCTAAATCATACAAGAGGAGGATATATTCGAAAACACAAGCGAAAAGCATTTTGATATGATTCTGAATAAGCTCAATTCTTTTCATAGACACCTAAAGTTTTCTCATGGATTGTTTGAATATTGTAACGATGTGCACTTTCTTGACATAAAAAATGGATCAAATGGGTCAACTGTATGTAGGAAATACTGGAAAAAAATACCCAATATGACCGTTTCGCACTATGGCGCACTAAATTGTGGGCACGTTCTTTTAAACATAAGAGTCCAAACGATCTGCAATAGCGTACCGCTACTTCGAATCGAACTTGATAGAATAAAGATGGAATGGAATGGCTTCTGCGAAAAGTTAGCCAGGATACTGATCATGCTATTCACCCCAATAAGGTGGCTTATTAGGGCCATGCATTGATCTTTCCAATTTTCTGCCTTTCTCTAATTTTCAAGATTTCACTTTCGCATTTTCTCTATTTTCTTGTCCTCCTCTTCAAGAAACTGAAACCATTTCCATACGAAAACGCTGGAAATTCATTTTCAAGAGACAAGAACAATTCAAACGACCACGTGAAAACACCGGAAATTAGCGAAAACCTCGAAAATTGTGTGAAACTTCAGAAATGGCAAAAAAACACAGAAAATAATATCCACCGCAGTGTAATTTCCACCGCGGTTGAAATAGTTTCCACCACGGTTGGAATAGTTTCCACCGCGGTTGAAATAGTTTCCACCGCGGTTGAAATACTTTCCACCGCGGTTAAAATAGTTTCCACCGCGGTTGAAATAGTTTTCACCGCGGTTGAAATAGTTTCCACCGCGATTGAAATAATCTCCACCGCGGTTGAAAAATACTTTCCACCGCGGTTGAAATAGTTTCCACCGCGGTTAAAATACTTTCCACCGCGGTTGAAATAGTTTCCACCGCGGTTAAAATAGTTTTCACCGCGGTTGAAATAGTTTCCACCGCGGTTGAAATACTTTTCACCGCGGTTGAAATAATTTCCACCGCGGTTGAAATAGTTTCCACCGCGATTGAAATAGTTTCCAACGCGGTTGAAATAGTTTCCACCGCGGTTGAAATAGTTTCCACCGCGGTTGAAATACTTTTCACCGCGGTTGAAATAATTTCCACCGCGGTTGAAATAGTTTCCACCGCAGTTGAAATAGTTTCCAACGCGGTTGAAATAGTTTCCACCGCGGTTGAAATACTTTTTCGATGTTTTTGCTAAGTTTTAGTGTGTTCACATGGTTGTTCGATTTTGTAGTCGCTTGAAAATGGATAGAAGAAATTGTTAAAATCAGAAAACAACTTTATATCTCGGAAATGAATCGATGTCAATGGCAAAAAATTACAGAAAACGCGAAAGTGAAATCTTGAAAACTAGTAAAAGGCAGAAAATTGCAAAAATCAATGCATGGCCCTAACAAGCCCCCAACCACTGAGGAAATAAGCAAAAAACGGAAGATGTCCGTGATAATGCCCCTAGAATATGATTCAATCTACCTTATGTTGGCAAATGGAGAATGCATAGCAAGAAAGTCTATCAGTCCAATAACTAGTCGGGCCTACCAAAATAATTATTGAATGACAATTGTTTTTTAACAACAAAGACCCTGTACCTCTTATATAAAAATGTCATGTCGCTTATAAATTTATTTGCCATGATGGTAAAGACACTTACAATGGTGAAACCGAGAGGTGCTTATTCATTCGTCTTCACTGCGGGAGCTGTTTCAATAGCGGGGAAATCCCCACAGAACTGTGGTATCAAAGCATCAAAGAACTTGCACTTTTTTGGTGAACACCCTCTTATTTCCTTCCACAGGTTGTTCATATGAGCAGAATTATTTCATTTTTGGTTGATTTCATTGGCTAAAATATTACTCATTGTATAGTATGTCTGACTGGTTCATTATCTTTGAATGTTCTGTAAAACTGACATATACCCCTGGAACCTGTTCTAAACTACCATTTCTGACGATGACATGAATAAATATATGTCAAAATATTGATATACAGACTGGTGTTCGCTAATACTTTTGGAGCTACCCTTTTCCTGTATTAATAACATTGCATATTGTTTCATACATAATATATACATGTTTAATTGACTCATTAATTATTAACAAAGTTTTTGTTTATATTTTCGTATCATTCTATGACAATAAATCGAATAGTCGTAAAAGTTTTGACGTAGTCTCTTTTCCATCACTGAAGTATAATGCTGCTTCCCCTCCGACTCATCGTCATAGCCGTGATCTAACTAATGCTGCTTCCCCTCCGACTCATCGTCATAGCCGTGATCTAACTAATGCTGCTTCCCCTCCGACTCATCGTCATAGCCGTGATCTAACTAATGCTGCTTCCCCTCCGACTCATCGTCATAGCCGTGATCTAACTAATGCTGCTCCCCCCCCGACTCATCGTCATAGCCGTGATCTAACTAATGCTGCTTCCCCTCCGACTCATCGTCATAGCCGTGATCTAACTAATGCTGCTTCCCCTCCGACTCATCGTCATAGCCGTGATCTAACTAATGCTGCTTCCCCCCCGACTCATCGTCATAGCCGTGATCTAACTAATGCTGCTTCCCCGCCTCTGTTTTGTACCTTTATCCCCCGTTTTTGTAAAATTTTATCCCCATAAATGAGTCCTCATTTCCCGCAAAAATTGCGAATGTTTGCCTACCAAATATTCTCTTCCGCGCATAATTAACTGTGGCTTAGGTGGTGCGTAGGCGCGATCAACCCTTTCCTTTTCAATATGTGCAGCCCTCTGACGAGAAGTTAGCACCATTACTTTTGTTTGGGAGACATTTATCAGCATCTTGGTAGCCTTGCACCAAGAAGATAGATGCACAAGGTCAGCATCTGTCTCATTCATACCGTGCTCTTCCTGGTTTAACCCAGCGTCTACCCGGTCTACCTCAAGATCTATCTGGTCTACCAAGGGTTTACCCCGCACCACATAAACTCAACCTGATCTGGATCGCAGCCTCAGTCTGGCACAGGACTCTCTTTTTCACACTACTGTTCCATCGATATAAAATCGTCATACCTTTCCATTGTATTGCTTACTTTGACTGGAATCATACATGTACATATATTTTAGTGTGTGTTGGGAGGGGGGGTGGGGGGGGTGTGATACTGGAAATTAAATTAATTAACGATTTGATGTTTTGGGCGTATTTCTTGTAATATGATTGAAGGCTTGTAGTTTTATTTTTAAGTCGCTAATAACTTATAGGTTGGTATACTTAATCAAAACTACAAGAATGTGAGCCAGTTAGGCTTAATTTCGTCTTACGGGTTCCAATGGCTTTTATTCAGAGCAAATGCGATGAAAAACTTTTAGCTAGCTTGACGCACTTATAATTGACAAAATCTGGGAACAGAGGCACACTCTGTAGCCGGACATATGTGGACTAAGTATGCTAACTTTATGACAGTAATTTTGAATAAAGCAGAAGTTATTCGAAATATATTTGGCTAAGTCAGTGAAATGCAAATGTGGAATACAGGCGAAATATCTTCATAACGTGGCTCTATGCGTCAGATCCGGCAGCCTCGTTCACAAACGAATTTCCGCATCAGTAATGGAAGGACGTTTTTCACACGACAGTTCACATCAATTCCTCATATGCATGAACAAAAGAAGACAAAGGATGGTTACCTACGAGAGAGAACAGTTTTTAATGATGACATTAAGACATTATATATATAACCTTATTGTACAGTTTTAAACATCGATCCCTCAAGTAACAAGTGAATAAGTGAGTGAATATGATTTAACCTCACTTTCAACACTATTTCAGTCATATCATGACGTTTGGTTCCTATTCTTTTCACATCCGAGAACCACACGGGTAGGGTCCTATTCCTTTTAACATTCGGGAACCCCACGGGTGCCTCAGCCCGTCGCCTCTTGTGAAAAGCTCTCTGAGCAGAGGTCTATTCTTACCATGACTTGGAGTGTGCACAACGACACGCCAAGTCAATGCTCGGGAGCCCCACGGGGCCTTAAAGCTGACATGACCTTATTTAATGCACGAATGGTAGCGAAAAAAGAATATTCACAAAGATTATATCTCCCGTTGAATAATACCCGCCGGAACTAATCCATATGGAAGTGTACCTGTTCGCCCAGCTGCCGAGTTTATGACGACATTACTGCCAACTTCTCATCCGAGTAGCGTTGCCTCCACCGCATATATAGAGGCCGCATATATAAAGGTGGAGTCGATCGAGAACCGACAGCCAGTCTGAACTGACACTCGAACTGTTCACATCATATTTATGCTATCATTGTTGTCACCAGACCAAATTCGGACTGTGAGCATAATATTCTATCACGCATTCACTCGCACGCAATATAAATATATCTGGGAAAAACTGGATAATAAAATGACGGATCTGACTATCCAAGCATGATTCAGACATACCGGTACGTATTTCCTCAAAATAATGAAACTTGATCCGTCACAGGTTTCTCCAACATTGCATCTCAATTGACCTCCAACGCCAAAGAGGAGGCACGAAGTGACTACTGGTCATTCTGTTTATGATTCTTGAGGCTCTGTACGATGCACTTCAAATGCGCTATGTATTTATATTCCCGACAGTGCTTCAAAATTACTGTAATTCGGAATGTTCGTTCCAAACTAAGAATTGTTATATGTTATGCCTACTAATCAGGCCCGCCCATAAGCAGTTGCAAATTTCATTTTTATCTCATCTATCAGTAGTATAGAAATGTGAAATATCTTAGCATTCGTGGTGAGATAATCAGGGTGGATGAACGAAGCGAAAATGACCTTTGATCCTTGACCTTTGACCTTGGATTGCCATCGCATCTTAGAGAGGTCATTTGACTGGCGGGTGTATGCTAAACTAAGACTAACAACCGGAAATTCGTCAAATTGCCATATCAGCTGTTCCAGGATATGTTGCCACGACAGTACCCTGGACTACCCGAAGACGCTCAGGGATGGACCAGAACGAATGGATGGTTATTGCACACAGAAAAGAGCGAACATTGCCGACGATGCATCTGATACACGGACAATAGCATAGGTGAATTGTGAACACACCCATCACGGCTCCCACAGGTTGGTTGTCATGTTATGTATGGGGGATACATAAAATGTGTACTAAGCAAAATGCTTGTTGTTGTTGTCCTTTCGCTCATCTGATTGCGTAAAGTCCGCCAGTCCTGGCGACATGTCCTGTAATATCCATAATACCGGATTCTGTGTTTGTCCGGAATTCTATTTTTTCATCCATCCGTCAGTAACCTGGCCAGAAGTGCCATCGACGAACGCTTCAATACGAGATCCTGCATCACCCATGTGATCCTAATATGGTTCATGTAGACCCATTTGAGTCCATTTTTATGAAGTTTTGGAGAGATCTGCGGCATTTTCCCAAGTCCTACTTTTCACGTGAACAGAAGTGACCTCTTCAAGTTGCCTTGATAATCAAAGGTCAAGGGTTAGAGGTCAGTTACGCCCGATTTCCCAACCACGAAAGCTAAAAGATTTCACCTTTCTATACAACTGGTGTATAGGTTAAAATACTGGAAGGGGTGACAATCACAATAAGGGGTCGCTTTCAATTTGTAACTCCGTATTTAGGAATTTGCCATTCCGATTTCCACAAATATTGGTGCACCCTCTCCAACGGCAACAGCAGCTCCCGCATTTCCCAATTGGTGCAGTATACGGTCAACATGGGTGGGCCTGATTAGTGGGAATAACATATCACAATTCTCAGTTTGAAATGAAAATTCCGAATTGCAATAGTCTTGGAAAAGTTACGTCATATCGGGAATTTAAAAAGAAATCGCATTTGGAGGGCACCCATCTTCATTTTATCCAGCCAATTTCTACGTTCCCACTTCGAACTTCCCTTGATATATCTGGACCCCTTCAATGTTCAAATAACTTATAAATCGACACGAGACGTCACTGACCTCGAAAACATTTGACATTCGAAATGGGTCGCACAAGAGCGTTAATGATTGGCTGACCTAAATAGTGGGCACCTTATTAGGAGGAAAGACGCCGCTAATAGAGGATGATGTCACTCTACGATGTGTACGTTCTGATTGGTTCTTCTTTCGTTAGTAGGTGAAATTTACACCTCGGATTTTGAACACTAAAAGGGTCAGATAAATCAAGGCAGGTTCGAAGTTGGAACGTAGAATTTGGCTGGATAAAATGAAGATGGAGGGCACCGTATAGAGCCTCAAGAATTATCAACTGGAATGGAGAATAGTCCCTTCGTGGCGAGTGAGGTAAATTGAAATACACTGCTGGAGAAACTGGTGAGGGGATAAAGTTTCATTGTTTTGAGGAAACAGTTACCGGTATGTCCAAACCGTGTTTGGATGATCAGATCCTTCATTTTATTATCCAGTTTTTCCCAGATATATTTATATTGTGTGCGAGTGAATGCGTGATAGAATATGATGCTCACAGTTCGAATTTGGTCTGGTGACAACAATGATAGCATAAATATGATGTGTACAGATCGAGTGTCAGTTCAGACTGGCTGTAGGTTCTCGATCGACTCCAGCTTTATATATGCGGCGGAGGCAACGCTACTCGGATGAGAAGTTGGCAGTAATGTCATCATAAACTCGGAAGCTGGGCAAACAGGTACACTTTCATATGGATTAGTTCCGGCGGGTATTATTCAACGGGAGATATAATCTTTGTGAATATTTTTTTTTCGCTACCATTCGTGCATTAAATAAGGTCATGTCAGCTTTAAGTAAGCAACACACCAAGATTGTGGCCTCGTATATAGCGGTTCGCCTGACATTTCCCGTTCATTTGCTGAAGTCCCGATAGAAGAGTGAAATCGGTCTGGAAGGAAGCCAGGTTTTTCTATGTGGGAGACTTTGACGCTTCCCATTATTTTGCTACCTCTGGAGTTAGAGAATCTTTCCAGGTTATATCTATAGGCCGAGTGCTATCAGACAATGTAAAGAGAATTAGATTGACCGTCTTGATGACATCACAATGACGTCATCTGTTCAGAAGGTATTTTTCGGCAGATTGTCCGAATTGTTTTATGGCCTTTCCCCGGTGCTACGAAACCTGAAGAATTGAGAGCTGACAATTTATCACTTATATCGTCATTTGCAGTTCATAACTCTTCAAAGAATGCAACTTGGGTAAATCCAAGATGGCGTCCATGTGGTCTATTTCTTCCTAAATTTACACAAAATTTATTTCATATCGAATAACATTCCTGTAAAAAATTCTTAATAAAAATTTCGAAGAATCGGTCAAAACATTTTTGGAATAAGACCTTTCTGTGACCTGTTAAGAAAAGACATCTTGCATTAATCTACAACTTAAATCAAATATGTATTTTAATATATTCCAGCTTCCTGATCCTAGGGATAACGAGATAATTTATATTTTGTTTACGAAAGGAGAGGTCGGGAGGAGAGTAAAATTTTCCATGATATTCCATTGTCCAAAAGTAAATAGCTAAAGATTGGTGAAGTTTCAACTGTCGAGATGAGCACTCAAGTTGACCCTGACTGACCTCTAGTTCCTTTTCAACCACCTCGCTGGGGGGTGTAATAATACCCCAGCCACCAGACAGGTTTTCTGGACTGGATTCCTGGCCGGGCGCACATCGCCGGATATGACATCATATATAGTAAAATAGATGTTTGCCGAACATTCTTTTCAAATCTGCATAATACGTCTCTGTTGACCTAACGTTAAAAAGAATTATCAGGAGATTATTTTCCCTGTTTATCTGGACAGAGCATATGAAATTAGTTCAACTGAAACGTGCGTACGTGGATTTTCCCCTATACGTCATAGCAACGTAGTAAAGGTCAACTTCCGCTATTGGAGGCAGGGATGATAAATGAGCCTGTGAAATGGAGCATGCGCTGTGGGGAGGATGGTTTCTTTCATCGCTTTTATAATGATTTGAATGATATTGGTTAAATGGGCAGCTGTGTTACATGTTGATTCGAAAGACAGTTATCCCTATGCGTATACAAATTCCACCGTGCATTCATTCATATGCGGCTGCAAATTTCCCCGCATCTCATACCACTAGCGCATGAATATGAAAACACCATTTTAAACTCAGGAAAGGTATTATTATTCTCGACAACGGCTGTCCCACTGACATCCAATTTCGATTTTAGTATTTAGTTGTTTAACGTTGTTTTCTTCTTTCAGATGCACCCGGGAGGAGTCATGTTTCAGTGGTTAGTGTTCGTGTTGCTCGCCTCAAATCATTGGCGTTGTACTGAAGCATCTCATGATGATGACCTCAATATTGGAGATCATAAGAGGAACGTGGAATTAAAGCACTACATTGATGAAATCGTCGAAACCCACAACAGATTGCGGCAGTTACAGTGGGATTGGATGGATGGAGCCAGCAACATTATGCGATTGGTGAGGTCATCTTTATTTCCGGCGGCCCAGGGTATCGAGGTGCATGATTATGGCAGTACTGGGGATCGTTGCATAAAACGTACTTAAGTTACGATCGACGTAAGGACTTACACCTGCGTTGCGCTCACACTACACTCGGTTTTACACGCGTTTCACGAACCTGACGCAAGGCAGACGTAATTACATCCCAATTTACGCAATGAGTTTCGCCTTTGCAATAAACATCACTCGGAATTTATGTTTAATTATTATTGGATACAAGGTTTCAACCAATGTGCTATAACCATAGCCGCCAATTGGACTTTGCGAATATTCTACCTCGATAATTACACGTCAGAGCAATCGGAGTTGGAGGCTAAGGATCGTAACGGATGTGTTCGCTCTTTTGTGAAAGAAGGTGCGAAATGCTGCACACCGTCTTTGACCGATCGTATGGTAGGGAGAGAAAGAGTAAAAACAAAAAACAAAAACAAAAAAAACCACGACCATTTCCTCACTCTAAAAGTGTCGTACATTTAATAAGAAACAACAAATTTTACAACTACGTCATAAGATTAATCTACTACAGAATTGGTGACATACAAGCGAAGTTGCGCCCACGCTAAGCATACTCCCTGGCAGACGTAAAGTTACGCAATAACTTTCGGCTTCGCGTAACTATAAACACTTTGTGACACGGGTCGGCGTAGCTACGCTCACGCTAAGTATGGCTTACGCACGGACTTAGGCTTAAGCACAGTTCGTGCAACGGTCTCCTAGTGTGGAAGGATGAATGTAAGGTAAAATTCGAACTGCCTACCTCTCCAGTGTGTAAACTATTGCGCAAGCCGTGTACATTGTTTGATAAAATATCAGTTGTGGTCATCTTGGATTTCAAGACGGTTGCCACTTTTCACTTAGTTTTCTTAATATCAAGGTTTCCACGACAGTCAGACGCATACCTCTCGGTACACATTTAATGTTTCTTGATATGCTTTCTTTCTGCCTCGTATGTCACTGTCTTGAAATACCACGGGATGCTTGTCAGAAGGTTTTGTAAGACATAAATCAAGAAATTGTCTCATTCAATCAAACTTCCATTGCTTTGAAACAATAGTGTTTACATCCCTTCACATACGGAAGAGATTTTCCGAAGCAATTGGTTGATTCATTTCGTGGATCCCAATAAATTTCTTTTGATAATCTTCCGTTATTTTCTCAACAAAATGCCGCTCACCGCTTTTCAGAAATGCAAGCAAGAAGAACGTCATTCCTTGCTTTTGGGCAGCGTTTTAGGACAACTATGCAAGGTGGAAAATGGAAGCATCCATACATCAGAGTCGTATGTTGCTGGATTCCCTTCAATCTATCAGGATAAATTCATAACCCATCTTTCAACGGCCTTCAGATGTCAAGTCTAAGGCAGTGGATCATGTATTTGCATCAAGGTGTATTCATAACATACAATCACGTAAAGCAATTGGAAGCTGTGTTTCTGGAAAAATGTGAGAATAACCCTTTCTACAACAATAAGGACAATTTGTTGAGAACACACAGTATACCAAAGAAATGGAATGGCTACAATGTGGTTGCAGTGATTTTTGAAGTTGGAATAGATTACCATAAGTAATGTTTTGGAAATGAAATCGCTAGTTATTTGCATTGACGTTCCAAAGAATTTGTACAGATTAATGATGGAATATCTGCAATGGTTCATCACTGTTCCAATTCCAGTGCAGGTGAATTGTTGACGAAATCTCAAGTCTTTCGGAGATTTTTGATCCATCGAAACAAGTAGTTATTCCAAGATATGTTGGTAGATTCACTGATTTGAGCTGCGGCATGACGGCAATATGCCGATGTTATTACGCATCTGGGAAATTTTCTGAGACTTGCTTCGCCTGTGGATACTATCCCAGTGAATTTTGTTATTAAGACACGTCATTTTCAGATTTCCTAATTACTTGACTTTGTCACACATATGTACCACAATGTTCTGTGTTTATTTTATGATTGTGTATGTCTGGTCATATTCCATTACTTTTTTCTATTTTACTTCCAATGCATGGGTGATTCAGTCTACGATGAAAATGTATTGTACGTATTGTATTGTATTGTATGTAGGTATATTCTCTTAAAATACAGTCCAATTAGCTAAGACAATTTCATTCGATTGCCCATTTTTAATTTCTTACCCACAACCATGCTTTTAAACAATAGTATTTTCTATAACTCTTCCTTTATTTGATTAGATTATAATTTGTTTAACCTATAAAATATAATTCGACAATAAATTGTATCTCCGAATATATTATCGCTTTATATTATTGCTTAGATCTTTTGGTGTTTGGTGTTTGGTAACTGTTGTGGTAGCATTGTTACACAAGTGACCGGTCGAAACTTATAAAAGTATTGCTTATGTATAGCAGTATGTAATCTTTTCAGATTTGTTTGGAAGAATTCAAATTTCTGAGACATTTGTTACTCATGGATAATATCCTAATTAATTTGGTTATTAAGACAATTTACTATAGCAATAGGTTACTACGCGCTTTATTTTGGAAATTGCGCGGATTATGTCTTATAAATAAATGAATCTCTTCAACTACTTAAGTTCCTGGAATGAATCGCTTCATTAGCAGACGTGAACATGATTGGAGTTCAATATCACAGCAACTGACATGACTATTTCTATGAAAGAACATATCTCTCCTCCATTTGGGTTCCCATTTATTTAACTCGTGGGCAATTGTACCGGTATACAGAACGGACCGTTTGGAGGCGAATTCTGCAATGCCAAAAACTAAAATAAGCGTCTATTGTCACGCACACTTCTTTTGTGGAAAACGAAGGAGATTCTGTTATTTGACTTATTTATCATCAGTCAAACATATCTGAAATAATTCGTCGTGTGTTGTCATTAGGAGAATTCGGATGACCTCTACCTTCATGACCTTTCACATAACGAATTGGTGTTATCCAGGATATTGTCAGTGATTGTCAGGATTCGAACAAGATTTCTTGTTGTCTCCCGCCGCAACGCGACCTGTTGGGGGGGGTCGTTCCATTCTTCCATGTGTGTCCTTGTGAGTTCTTCGCAAGCGATAACTTTGAAATGCTTTGTTGGATTTCTTCGACATTCGAAGGCAAGACGTCGATGGGTGTTGCGTTTCAGCAAGATCTGCATGAAGGTGGCGTCACTGGCTTTCGTTCCATCCTTCGGCGGTGCCTGTTTGTGTCCGTGCGAATTCTTCGCACGTTAGGGGTTCATCAGCAAGATCTGTCAGTAGGTGGCGCCACTTTGGTTCCAATCTTCCAGTACCGTCCATGGGAATTCTGTCGTCACACACGATAAAATCAATACGCTTCATCCGACCACTAGCGGCTTTCGTTTTCCTCCATTTGTGCGAATTATTCCTTTCGAACGTGATTAAATCAAGCTTCTAAAAATTCGGCATATGGTTCTCTTGTCGCAAGACCTCGTTTCGTATTGTGTTTCAGCAAGAGCTGCCTGTAGGTGGCGCCACTCTAGGTCCAATCTTCAAATTCCGCCCATGCGATTTCTGTCGTCACACGCGATAAAATCAAAACGCTTCATTCGAAATTCGGTATATGCGTCCCTTGCGATAAAGACGTCGATTGGTATTGCGTTTCAACATGATCTGCATATCGGTGAAGCCACTAGGGTTCATTCTGTTATTCCGTGCATCAAGCCATAACGCTTTGTCGGATTCCTCCAAAATTCGGCAGATGCATTAATGTGCCAAGCCGTCGATTGGTATAGAGTTTCAGCAAGATCTGTCTGAAGGTGGTACAACTGGGGTTCATTTCGTCCTTCGAATTATATATGTCATTGCACGCGATACACTCGAAATACTTTGTCGGATTCCTCTGAAAGGTGATGGTACGATAAGGCGGGGTTTGGCCTATACGTGGTGCGGTTAAAATCGAAAAATAAAATGTCCTAAAAATATGAATGTTTTAATGTAACCGCAAGAGAAAATATAAGTACACAATATGTGAAAGTTTTAGTGCGATTGCGTTATGATTATAGTTATCACATGAAGCTGAAATCCACAGCTTGTACTATTTCGTGAAAAAACGGTATAAATCGAGTCCTTCAGACACTCATTTGGACGCGAAGGACCTCTTGGACCAAAACGCCATTTAGCCTGGTGTTGTGTGGTAACATTATATCCCCACTGCTGGAAGATCTTTTTGGTCCAAGGAGTCCTTCATGCTAAAACGTGAAAAGTTATGATTCATAACGTTTGAAGTTTTCGTAAGTAGATTAAAGTGACAAAATACCCTGTTACAGTTGTTCGTATGTCGTGGTGTAGTGGATACGCACGTTGGATCACAAGCGTCTCGAAATTTTCTTTTATCGAGTTCGAATCCCAGGAGGGCAACATGTGTCACGTCGACAGTTTATTTCAATCTTTCTCATTTTTGTAAAAAAAAAATTGCATTCAATATATCTGAAATAAGATTTTAGGCTATCATTATGAACCAATCAAAAGTAAAATAAATATTGTTTACCGATGACACGATGTCGTGTGGACATTACGGGTCAGTCAAACGTTGAAATCGAACGATCAGTCGCTACCTGTTACAACGGCAATATATTCGTCTAAATTATGTATTTATTCTCCAATTTGTGCATGTAAAATCGACTGCAACGTGGTGAAATAATAACGCATTGGTACCGAACATATGTGAAGCTATCATGGTTCACCGCAACATTTAGTCCGTTGATTGACGGTTGCCGCCGACGACAAGTTGTACATTGCATTGTGATTGACAGATGGAGAGAAGAAATGTACATTCCTATGAGTCGGCTGGCTGTGGGCAAAAACCCCGCCTTACAATACCATCTCCTTTGGCATATGGGTTACTTGCCACAAGATGTCGGTTGGTGTTGCGCTTCAGCAAGATCTGTCAGTAGGTGGCGCAACTATTGGCTTTCGTTTCCATCCCTTCGTGCGAATTATTCCTTTCGCACACAATAAAATCACAATGGAAAATTGGCATATGGTTCTCCTGTCGCAAAACCTCGTGGTTTCAGCAAGATCTGCCTGTAGGTAAACGCAACACTGATTCCAATCTTCCGCACGATAAAATCAATTCTGTCTACGCATACGATAAAATCGAAACGATTAATCCGAAATTCGGCATATGCGTTCCTTGGAACAAGTCGCCGATTGGTATTGCGTTTATTCAAGATATGCCTGTAGGTTGTGCCACTAGGTTCATTCTGTTTTTCCGTGCTGCAAGCGACAGGTCTAACTTTGAAACGCTTTGCCGGATTTCTCCGAAATTCGGCACAGGCATTCCTTGCGACAAGACGTCGATTGGTATTGCGTATCAGCAAGATCTCCCTGAAGATGGCGCCACTAGTGTTCATCCCGTCCTAAAGTGCACGCGATAACCTTGAAACGCTCCGTCGGATTCCTACAGGTTTCGGATTCAGTAGGTGGCGCCACAAATGGTTTTCGCTTTGCTCTTCTTTGTTCGTTTGCGACCGAACGCACACAGCGACGACACCGTTGTCGATTTCACCTATACATATATATACTGGCTGGATGCTTGGTAGAGTTCGGACTTCATTTCCCATGCAGATCCTCCTTATTATGTACAACAAGCAGCAGTTATGCCCCTCGTCTAGGCCCTCGACATCAACAATGCTTTCAAAGCTATCGCTGCCATTTCGACTAGCATCGTTTAGCTGCCTGTTTTTGCTATTATCATCCATATAAAACTTTTCAAGTATTACCTATCCAAATATTAACTGACTATCATATAACCAGACGGAGGTGTGGCTAATATTATACTGTCCGCTTTATCCGATGTGAAACCCACCCAGCGTTGTAATATTATCATGAATTCGACGATATCCATGCAACCAGGCAAGCGCGGATGCAGCATTGTATGTAAATGAAAATGTAAATGTACAAAATGTCACGGTAGTGTTAGTAATGACCAATGAAACTATATGTAAATGTGTAAAGGACACGAAGGGGTCATGGCCGTGAACCAACCATTAAGTTATGAAAAATGTGCTAATCTGTGACATGAAATACAAAAATAATACCACTGAATATGATATGTAGGGCCACTTGAGTGAACTACTGTGTGCGATGAAAGGGTAAAGAAAGATGTAAAGAAAGAACAGTTTATAACAGTCAGCTAAAAAACTAATCAGTTTATCAGTTGCTGTAGAGGAAGCCCTCAAACAGGTTTGATTAGTTTAGGTCCCATAGTCTCAAAATGTGATGCGGTCAAGGACAAGCTCTATGCCACAAAAGATGGAACTTATTGTAAAAAGCTACAAAAACATGAGCAGTGTGACTAACGTCACAGGACCTTAGGCAGGCACTTAAATCATATCAAACCCTACTTCGTAGGTCCTGTGACGTTAGTCACACTGCCATGTTTATTCATCAGTTACGAAAATCTATTACTGAGTACCAAGCAGCTAATTTAGATCTTGTTAGTCGCGTAAAAGAAGACTGTACTTTAGGTTGAGAGAAAACGGTTGTTGCATAAGTTTAAATGCATGTACATGTTTTTGGTGCATTGTGTTGATTACTTCTGGATTGCTGGGTTGTTGTTGTTGACTTTTCCTATAAGTAGGCTCTCATTTGCAAATTGGTAATGAGTCAGTGAGTGAGTCAGTCAGTCTATCCGAATCCTTTCGTCGGCAAAATAAGGAGAACCGTTGACATTAGAATCTTGATTTTTGGCATGAAGGTGCATTAGGGAACTGTTACCAGCAAGTTGTCAACTGACCTACTTTTGATGACAATTTCTGGTGATTTTTGATGAAAATCACCGGTGATTCTGACTTGGGCAGTGCCCATCTTAATATAGGCAGGATTTCAACTGGGGGATGGGGATTTCCAAGAGTTCAGTTCGCATTGGAGTCCAAATGCCTACCCTTCTGTGACGTTAGGCTGGTGATGTTGTAGCTCTATAAATATTCGTGGTCCATATTATGAGAAGTGCAATGAAAAAAAAATAATTCAAACATCAAAGAAAATCCTCGCTGCACGGTGTTATTGGTTATGACATCACGTGCGTTTCCCGGTTTGAACAATTTACTCTATTCACTAGGTCAAGGTAAATGAGTAGTATTTAACTTGAAATGTGAAGATGTGCACAAATGTTACGTGTTTAATATTTTTCTGATGATAGGGAATGGTATCAAGTTGAAGCTACACGTAAATATACATTAATTTCACATGTACGGACAAACTGTTGCGGTTTTTCCTTGATAACATAATATTTATCCTAAAAATACAAAAAAGAAAGTAAGACTCGGAGTTATATCTTAGAATTGTTCAATAAATCACTCTCATGGAAGGATTGATGTATGTTGGAAACTGCCTTTCTTCTTTCGTCACACAGTCATGGTCCAAAGATTTAGCAACGGCGGCGAAGACCCAGTCCACGAAGTGTGATCTGAACTACATGGAACACAAATATGGATACAACTATGCTCTACGGTCGACCGAAGTGAAGGTATCCGAGAACATGATACAGGACATACTGACTGACTGGAGCAGCAAAAGCTATGATATATTCCGACCTTGTAGCGACGATTGTAACAGCTTCACACAGGTAAACTAGCGAATAAAACTAGTCTTGTCAATTATCCTGGATATTTTAATACAGTGGTGGGGTGGTGGGGTGGTGGGGTGGTGGGGTGGCGAATCTTCCGCGGGCAACGGGAGAGTATGGGGCGAAATATTTCGAATAAAACTATGCTCCAAGAAAGGAAAATTAGTGCTTCTCAATTGTTTGATTCGTTATTCTATTCAGTAAATTCATAGATGACTTTGGATTGTTTCTCCGCCGTGTCTAATTCCCGGAAGGATGCATAATGTATGTATTTGGTTAATTCCAGATGATTTGGGCCGAAACAATTGAAATTGGCTGCGCCCTTCAGTTGTGTTCTAAGGTGAAATCGGGACAGTCCTGGAAGACTGATGAATACTATTTTGTTTGCCTGTACTATAAAAAGTAAGTTAATTATCAGTAACAATTAGCAGATTGAGTGTAATTACTTAGTTATTGTGTTAGGTAATATCAAAATTCTGCCAAACTAGAAATATGACAAAGTGTATTCGTCGTTGGTTCTTTCTCACTTGGCAATAAAGATCTGGCTTCGATATATCACTTTGCTGCATGCTGGGAGATGCTAGCTTGAAACTGAAGCCAAGATTCATTCGAGTCAAACGTTAAAGTCTATCAGCTGCTTTATATATAGTTGCAGAGCGTGATTTCTTACTATCTTTCGGAGGACCGATGTTGTTCCGAGGCACAGAAGTCGGATCTCGGAACGTTTTCTACATCTTAAAAGCATCTCCTTTGTGAGAAAGTTTTGTGAATTCTCAATAGGAAATGATGTTTCTAATGTAGTTTTTTTTTCACTGGAAACACACTTTCATGTGGGTTAATGTGCAACATTGTAACGAGCGCTCAACAATGTATTGTCGGTTGTTATAATGTTACAAAACATTGTAGAGTTCTGGTTACAATGTTGCACAAGTATACGCTTTTCAGATGTACGTCTTCGGATAACGTTTTCTGCGTTTATGTCTGTGTGTCCATGTGCCTGTGTGCTAGGAAGTAGGGGGCGGGGTGGCGGCGAAATCATATCCTCCAGACATCAGTTTCTCCGAGGCATCTGCTTCGGGGCGGTCAGTTAGTTCTGGATATATCACGACATTGCGCCAGCCGAGTGATTTTGAGATGCTTCGATGCTGACAGATTTCATTTGACTGTTGTCTAATAAAAAAGATTGAAATTCGCAGCAATACTGTGAGAATCTGAAAAATGTCTTCGAGATATGCTTGAATGTGATATTTTGCCTAGTCCCGCTTTTCATCATCTGAAAATATTTCTAATATCTCAAATGTGGACTGCTTAATTTACTCGCGAAAGGATGAATTTTCAGTCGAGCCTCATTTTGATGAAGGCCACGTGGTGTTTCAGCTCCGCCTTCCATTAGATACCTTTTCTATGGAAGTATATTCGGATTCTGCCTTATATTATTCTTTCATAATTTTGCAAACATATTTTCCTGCAATTTCCATACAAATACACTAAATTCCTTGTAAAATTTCACATTTTATTCACTGGTCAATTTTGTGATTACTATGTCCATCACATGACGACTTTTTAAGAAGGTACACTGAAAGAAAAAAATCCTTAAAATTTAGGGAATATTCCCCGACGGAATTCCTTAAAATTCATCAAGGAATATTCCGTAGCATGTTATGGAATTTCCTTAACATGTTGGGGAATATTCCTTGGTTATGTTAAGAAATATTCCGCTGTTGTAATAGTTGGGGAATATTCTTTAAATTTTCTGTGTATGTGTATGTGTTGTCGGGCCATCATTGATTGAAACTTTTTCACAGAAAAATCAGTTCCCATGAACGGGGTATGGTGGCATATTATCGCGGGTACCTAAACCGATACAGGGAGGATGCGTTTGTCTGGCCAATGAGAATCACCTAAATGATTAAGGGCATCAAACACTCAATGCTCATTAGGGACCAGGAATTCCAATAGTTGGTAGCTTGTGAAACTCCACGAGGAAGTCTTTGGCGTGGTAGAGAGCGATTTGAAACGGAAAAAGGCATTTATCACCTACTGGGGTCGGAAACCTGGATTAGTATTTGCATTCGCGAATGGCGTATACAAATATAATCGGCGAACGTGGTGATTTGCACAGATTTGATATGCTGATTTCACTGTAATATTTGTTTCAGAAGTATTGTTGGCGATGTAATGCACGGTTATTCTGACTTCATGGCCTATTGGAACTGATCACTGATTTATTTGCAATAATACCCTTTCATTGCATGTCCATCGATTGCGATGTTCTGTTTTCCAGAGGGAACATCGACGGCGTTGCACCAGCTAAATACGGTGTGAAGCAATGCGCGGGATGTGATGAGCAAACACAGTGTGACAATGGCCTTTGCTTCTGTACGTATTTGTTGGTCATGGCGAATTGTATACGCTGTTTTGAAACATAATTTTCACAGGACACGAGGACCTTTATGCCGAAAAAGCATAGCAAAATTTAGTAACCTAAGATATTCCAATGATCTGGCTATCATGATGGCCGAGGCTGAAATAAAAAAAAAAGAGAATGAAATCGCTGGCAATTCGTATCAATTTGAAGGACATTGATTTTCAAAGTCGTTTTATATAACTATGAATTTGTTTTATTGAAGAAAATATTTGGCATTGATTAGACACTGACGACAGGAATGGCAATGGACAGCGATTTAAAATACTGCCTTCTAAATATCAGATACATCTTTTATGCATAATACTTTCTGCATTTATACCTTTTCCTTCTGTAACCGTGTTAGCACTCGAATTCATGTAAATTTGGAATGAAAGAAAAGGCAAAAAGAGACAACCTAATGTGTTATAAAAGAGGATCGAGGATGATATTAGGTTCATTTTTGGGTATATTTGCATAACCCCGATCAGTGGGGTACCACCAAATTTTTATTTCACATCAAATTATTATTTGCTGGTTATTCCTGCGTTTTGCGAAGAAAGTAATAAATAAAAAACTCTCACCGAAAAATGAACCAAAAATACCTTTCTTAAAAATGACGTCATTGTAACCTCATCAAAGCGGCCATCTTGGATTTTTAAAACATTTTTTTTGGTGGAGTCTGAGGCCTGGAAAGGTGCCAAAAAAGCTTAGGCCAGGTAGGGTTAAGTTTCCAAGATTAAGATTTTGGATATCTTGTCAGTTCTTGCTCAATTAAATTGCAATAAATAACCCCGATAAATAAACTGTCATCAATTTTATGTTCATTTGAATAATTAGAATTGTGACATACATATAATATTCTGATGATCAAATCTGAATTATTTGAATTTAATTTAAGCGGTTTGTAAAAAAAACCAATCTCCAAATATACTCTTCGAATATACTCTAAAACCAGAAAAACGAGTTCCTCATTTCTTAAAAATTTCGACCTGAAAATGATTTGATGCTATTTCAAAGTTAAATAATACAAATTAATCCGAAAAGTGCGACCCAGGCTTGGATAAGGCAACCTAGTCCAATCTGAAAAAACGTGGTACTGGTAAACAGTTTAACGGGAAAAACGAACAAAACATATAGTGAAGTTAGTGAGGAGCTATGTTTTTCAATTCATGGCTATTTCTTTAAATGATCTCTAAACTCGGAGTAAATTTAATGAATGTTCGATATAATTTATTAAACAGTCTAAAATAGTTAATTACTTGATCAATTGATTACCATTTTCAGATAAACATGCATGGGCCGACTGCAGTGCTTGCTGACAAATCAGGTCTTGTGGGTATATCTATACATCCAGTCTCACAGCGCTTTTAATAGCTTAATTTTTGGCATGGAGAAATTATTTCTCATGACGTTTTTGTCATACCCATGCAGTTGATTTCAATATAATATTAAATTACACATTTCAGATGAGGAGAGTTGCAAGAATGTTGACCCAGATGAAAGGTGTGACAAGTATGCTGAGCAAGGTTTCTGTGAGACGGTGGCCTCGGTGAGGGAGATGTGCAAGAGATCGTGCAGAGGTTGTGGTATGTATTCTAAACGTATCAGCAAGGAAGTTATGATCCCTAACTCAATGTGTCATAAACAGTGGCAGCATTTGTATAGACAGCGGCTGTTCAGAATAATCTGTCCCACTATCTAGGTCGGATCACAAACGGCGGACAGTTTAGAATAATGTGTCCCCTCTGTCTTGGTCGAAGCACAAACAGCGGTCAGTTCGGAATAATGTGTCCCCATTGTCTATAGGTATAGAAGCACATACAGCGGACAGTTCGGGATAATGTGTTCACCCTGTCTAGATCGAAGCACAAACAGCGGACAGTTCAGGATAATGCGTCTCCACAGTCTCGATCGAGGAACAAACGGTGGACAGTTCGGGTTAATGTGTCCTCACTGTCTCGGTGGAAGCACAAACATCGGGCAGTTCAGGTTAATCTGTCCCCACTGTCCAGGTCGAAAAACAAAAAGTGGACGCTGCAGAAACAGCGAACAGTTCAGGTTAATGTGTCACCACGGTTTAGGTCGAAGCACAAACAGCGGACATTTTAGGAATATGCGTTCCTATACAGTCTCGGGGGAAGCACATACAGAGGACAGTTCAGGATAATACGTCCCCACTCTCTCAGTCGAAGAACGAACAAAGGACATTTCAGGATCATGCGTCCCCAGTGTCTCGGTCGATGCAAAAACAGTGAACATTTCAGGATAATGTGTGTCCGCTGACTCGGTCGAAGCACAAACAGCGGACAGTTCAAAATAATGTGTTCCCAATGTCTAGGTCGAATCGCAAACAGCGGACAGTTCGGGATAAGCTGTCTACACTGTCTAAATCGAAGCACAAACAGCGAAAATTTCAAGAAATTGTTTCCCCACTCTCTCGGTTGAAGCAGAAAAAGCGAACAGTTCGGGATAATGCGTCCCCACTGTCTAGGTCGAAAAGCATACAGCGAATTTCTTGTAGGGCTTTTAATATGTGGTGTGAGTTGAGCGAGACCATTTTTTCACGGGCCTGGCGCCTGGACTAGAGTATAATCCATAGTTGGTTTAAACTCCGGAAGTTCAGGATCATCTGAACCCACTGTCTGAGTCGAAGCACACACAGTAACAGGTGCCGATAATATGCACCCATTATCTCGGGTGGAACCGCAAACAGATCCTGATAACGTGCCCCCATTATCTCGATGGGAACAAACATTTCAGGATAGAACCATTCAGGATAAAAGGTGATGAAAGCTAGAACCGCATCTACAGATGTATCAATCGACGTAGCCTAACCTTTTGATTGATGGTCAGACGGCAAACACGTCTACATATGCGACTTCACTGAAACCGATGAATGAAAAACGTATCGGACATACCGCATATTGATATTAAACCATAGAACATCCAACTCATCGGTCTGGTCGTTTAGTTATGTCAATGTGTGTTCACGCCATTGCCGTGAAGTAGATGGAAGCGACTTGTTTTGCAGAATCTTGCAACGAGTTGAGCATAACGTAACGTTTTTCGCCAACAAGTGACGTTCGATGCAGAAAGCATATCAAGGAACACTGAATTGGCTACTATATGGTCACATACCGCTTTAAGTTCGAAAAGATTAGCGCCGTCATTTCCTCCGTAAAATCGCGTTAGATTATCGCGTTAGGTTATGTGGATTATAGGCTAAATGGAACGTTACAGTATTCGAATTCCAAAGCATGGTGATTGTCGATGACTCTAACAAGATTACACGATGCTTCTCGCCCCAAAATTATCCTTGTGTCAAAATGTCTGAATCGTTTCCGAGAAATTTCTAAATCCCACGCAACTGGACATGAATACGTTTAGAGTTATAAAAAATCTTTTGAGTGGAGAGGATCCAGCTCGTTATTTGCGGGCACAGACCATGGGAAGGATTGTTATAAGTGGGTCACCTATGTAATTTATCCTGAATATCCTTTTTCGCTGCAGCAGACGATGAAGAGCCTCCAAAAATCGTTCGTGTTAAGCCATTGTCACCCATGATTTTAAGTTTTGCAAGAGGTAAGTGGTAATGTAGTCCGTCGACTGGTCCATTGTATTCCCTCTGTTTGAGAACAGGAGATCGTGTTTGTTTTATTTTGTTTGAGAACAAAGAGGCTCCTATTTTGAGAGCCCTGAAATCTGACTGAGATTAAATATTCTTTTGTTGTGAGAAACAGTGGGGTATTTTTATGCTTTTAATCCACTGAACTCAACAGTTAATCAGTTAACCAGTTATTTCGTTACAGACCTGACCTTGATATCCACTCTCCTCCTCACCATGGTCCAAACATTCACTACCGTTATGAATACCTCCGCTCGGACCGTATTGCAGTCTATTTCGACATTAGAATCGAACACCGCCCCTACGACCTCACGGAGAAATCATGCTCATTAAAAGACTCATTGTGACAAATGGCGAGAAAAAGTGAGGAGAACGCCCATAAATGGCCGGTGGAGCCCCGACAGAGGTGTAGAATGGCTAACCGACTGTTTGAATAAAGCCGTGTGAAAAAAGAAAATTACCAGGTAACCTACCCAGCCTTCCCCTCACTTCACCATGGGATGAGAACGTCCAGACAGCCAATCCATCGTACAACCAGGCAAACAGAAGATTCACAAAAAACCGCGCCAACCAATCTAAGCCTACTGGCAGGTGATGAATAATCCGACTTCCTGGAGACTCGAGACACGTCTGAAAAAACTGCGAGGACATTGACACTGATATCAGTCAGCCAAGACATGGCATCCTTTTGCTACAAGCAAGCAAACAAGCCGACAAACTCATTCCATATGTTTCAGGTAATATCACCTGAGTGGTCGACATTTTCGCTGCAGCACTTAAGTGCCGAAATATCAAAACAATACTCGCGCCCAAAATGGTGATTTTAACCCTACCCGGCCTCGGATCCATAATGGACCCTCTACCAAACTTTCTAGTCTATCTACGAGACAACAAATTGAGAGCTGACACTCCGTGGCTTTGTAGTTTATCATAGTGGGGTTATTTTGAGCGTTTCTATCATCCTCCGGGTAGAGAAACATAGGAAAATTCAAAATGGCGCCAAGTGTGGTACAAGAAAATGGATGTTTTTGGTAATTTTTCTTAAGATTCCTGATTTTCTGGAAGGAAAATTGAGCAAAACTATATTATTTCACATCAGATTATTATTTAATAATTTATTATGCAGTTTGGGGGGGAGGGGGGGGGGGGGGGCGAATGCACAGGCCGGGCAGGGTTAAATAAGACAAAGTCTAACACGAAAGATTCATTTTACCTTGATTTTTGTCTTCTAGGATTTCTGAAACCGTGATGTCAGGCATCATTTGGAAATATCTGCTCTATATATTAGAAAATTAGTATCACGTCGTTTTACTTGAAATTGACATGGATTTATCTGCATGAATAATACGTGTAATCATCGTCCTTTGTAGCAGAACATGGCTTTGTGAATCTTTTTTACAATTTATCCAAAGTTATATAAGACCGTGATGATTGAACTCTCATGGATAGTTTCGAGATCCTTGAGTCTAGCAAGCTCAATTTTCCAGACTTTGTCTTTGGGTTACGTACTGGGAAATCGGAGAAATATTTAATATTGGAATCAAGGTGATGAAAAAAGATGCCGGCGTACTGACAAGAAGTCATATAACCCCACAGGCCAATATTCCGAGTGGATATCTAAAATATCCCCCCCCCCCCAAAAAGATGCGTGTGATGATTTTTGTGATCTCAGCCACGTTTTTATTGTTGCTTTTCATGTGGGCCTCTTGAGTGACATGCCTACACGGCCCCCAGCACCGGATTGTGTGGTATGAGATACAAATATCCAAGGGCAATGATGTGATGAACCTATCAAATCATCTGATGGAAAGAGATGAAATATGTGCCCGACGCCGACCAAGCGTTTCATTCTTCTCCGTAGTAACCACAGTCACAGGGTTCTTGAAAAAAATTCTGAATGAGTTCTTCGAGTTCTTCGCAACAATTTGGAAGCGAAAACGAAGAAAACGCAAATTTCATTTTACGCTCATGGACGCCATTTTCAATTTACCAATGATGCGCAGCGCATAGCGTTGTACTAATAGGCGCCGTTTGATCTGCTGTCAACTCACAACACCCCCAACTGTATGTCCTCCTCTTGTCTTCAGATAATAGTTCTCGTGTCGGGGCTTGAGCTGGGGATATTTCCCTTACCCCCTCCCCGCTTGTGTAGGATAACACGTCTGACACTGGGGTTTTATTGCAATCGCACAGAGCGTGGATGGATATTCAAGCAAGGGCAATATACTGAGGTCTTTTCAGGCATGAGCAGCCCCCGTACATGTATCTCTTTCTCCCTGGGCTAGCGTTCTCAATCTTCCCACAATATGTCTTGATCACGCTCTACTAGAAAATGCGAAAATTCATTAACGAACTTTTGGGTCGATTTTTTGCAATTTTTCTCCACATACGCTACATTATAAATTAAAAAAATAATTATCTGTGGTGAAAAAATAATTTTGGGCACTTATTTGCGAAAAAAAACAAGAAAAAAAGTAAAAGAAAAACGACGATAATGCAACTTTTCATTCACATGATCATGGCCGCCATTTTGAATTGAAACCTTGATTATCTACTCAGAATGGCATACAATTAGGCTTAAAATGACCCCAATATGACATGCTATTAAGTCACGGAGTGTCAACTCCAAGTTGTTGTCGTTTCGGAACAGTGTGGGATGTTTAAAAAAAATTGACAGGGTGATTGGAGTGAGGGCATAATGCAGATACATTTGCGCAGTCTGTTTGCTTGTAACAAAAAGATGCCATCAAACCAATATTTTGACATGTTTCCGGGGTCTCACTGGCTGATTTATATGAGTCATTAACAAAAACCTAACAAAATGCCACAGTCATGATCCTGGAAACCATCTTCAATAACCAGAACGAAAGTGACCTGTTCATTTCGACCTTTCTCACAGTACAGCACCTCAAAGCTGATGCTTACGACAAGGACTTCGAAATTAGAATGATCTACAAGAAGACAAAAAAGGGGAGGTGCAGACACTACTAATCTCCAAACGCCCCTTCATGTCCGAGTTGGAAATCAACACGCACAGAGTGCGGGTTTATGTCCAAATTTGGATATTAAAATGCACGAATGAATGTTATTGTCCAGCCGTTGGATAGCGTTGGGAGCACACCATATGTATTATCTCGAACGTTATTGTCCTACTAACAAATTGGTATACGTTCCAAAGTTCTATTGTACCCATTTAGCGTGCTGCTACAAGAAATCTGTTCGAAGCGAGAACATTTGAAACTTCTCGGGGATCTCCGGTGGCAGCATTCGCGACTGCTCGGCCGATTCCGTCGAAGTCATCTGACCTGGCGCATCATTGGTGTAGGGATTCTACAGCTCTCGACTATAAAACTTGATTCGCCGAACAGCACAGCATATTCTGTTGGATGTGTGTCCGCTCACATATTCCTCGTTGTATTTTGTCAGTAGATAAAATATATATCTAAACGAATTGAATATTTTCTTGAATGTGCTATCAAACGAATTGAATATTTCATTGAATGTGCCCCAACAATATCTCGTCTAATTTGAGGTGTTACTCCTGGCTTTTAATCTCAAGCCGATCTCCATGGCAACGGAAGTCTTACAACTGACATGCGCTGCTCAAAGTTTCGGCGTGATACTGTGCTTGAGAGAAGTTTCAACAAGGATACCATAATGAATTCTTACCAGTGCGGGTCGAGTCACTATATATAACATCATAGTACAAGACCGTGCCGAAATCGGTCCCCTTCGTAGATTTTCGCTCGGCAGTCACGAATGAAGAGAGAAGTGAAAATTTTGAAGTGAAAAGGATTCATCATTCATTAGGCAGCCGTGGTGGCAGTCCAGATCTATAATCCAACGACCTGTTTCACTTATAATACAGTACGTAAATCTAAATAGCAAAACTACATTTAGAAACAATAACTGATAGATGAGATAGACACTCCAAATGATTCCGAGCATAATCCCATATGCAAATGCCTGAACTTAAGTTCACAATCCTGCATACGAATACATATGACATGGATACCTTTCAGCTGGACAAGTTGTGATATTTTGTCTAATTATGGCAGACGTGTACTATGTCGACTCCATCTATGACATTTGAACTAGCCAACACAGTCACATTAACGCAATCGACCATTGTGACAAACTGTCTCGATTCTGCAATCAGTATTAACGTAGCAAGAGCCATGTCAAATATTGAATTGGTAAAAAGCGAAAATCGGACAAATATGCGGTGACACCACGACCGTTAATGCCCAAACGTCTCTCAGAATGAAAATCAGAATAATGCGGCGCTTAACCTCCAAAATTTGGACATTAATCCACACTCGGCGTGTGTTAATGTCCAATTGGACATTCGCCATCAGCAACCAGCCGGACAAAATCTACCTCGCAGTCATCATCAAACAAGAAGTCAACATAGGCATCTGATGAAGGAATCATGGAAAAACAACATTGTCTTCATGGAAAAAACTAATATCTAGTCCCTGATGGATGAAAAAATAAAGACTAACGTGCCCCGCCATCGATCAATCTGACCCGTCGAATCCAATGTCATGGAAGGGTTGGTCACTACCACACCGGATGCAATGGAGGAATCTGACGGACTAATTTAGAAGGAAACGCGGTTCCCATACGACATTTCGCATTGGCATCATTCACACAGTCGATCTTCAGAGAAGTTAATAGAAATCTCCTGTGATTGGATGAACTGCTGCCCGAGCAGAATAACACTGGATAATAGGGCGTAGCTGGAAATGGATCGATGGTCGCTCAGATGGGATAGCCACAGAACAACAAACCTTCTGACCACTTAAATATATCTTAAGAGGTTCTATATTTTTTGAATATACACGCATGTTTTTTATATTTGTAACAGAAAGATCCATTGTTTATCGAACAAGATATCTAACTTTTGCCCATATCCTAGTACTTCACTATTCTCCTAACAAAAGAATATTTTACACCAATCGAAATACAATAGACCCAACAACGGCCTACATTACTACTTCTACATTGAAACGGCTACACGAATGTATCTAACAAAATTACTATCGACTGATAGATGTTTCTGATTGCGTTGTCTTCGCCAGTAAATGTCAGATCCAACATGCAGTAGGCAGTCATCGTCTACCAAATGACAACATGCAACTTCAATTGATCCTAGTTCGCATAATGGACCTTTAATATTTACTATTACCATGTTATCGCTTAGAAAACAAATTGCTTAAAAACTTCAAATAATCGTCGCAGTGGATCATATGAAGAACTTGATGAAAGTTTTTTTGATGAAAAATCTTGAAAAAGTTCTCGAGAAAACGGTCATGAACGCTTGTACATATGAAAACACGTATGGGCTCCCTGATTCAATACGAGTTGCCTCTAGTGTTACCATAATGTACAGTATTGGATATGGTAGAAGTGTTATGTATTCCAAAAAACGTGCCCCAACAACATATGTTATTCTGTTGTTGTGTGTTAGAACATCCGAAGAACAATTCGGAGGGAAAGCTGCATAGAAGGCTGTATACTTTAATTGGCGTGGTATTATCTTATTGGTTCTGAATTTAATGAAAATTGGAAATATCAAATAAACCTCGTGGACCTGACATAATTTTGTAGAATATATACTTCGACATATACTCCAGGATTATAGGGTCTTGGTAACTATATCGCTTGACTATTGGAATATGTAATTTCCAAGTAATTCTCTTCTTACTCAGTTTATAGGTTCAACATTTGGCATAGATTCCAGAAGTTGAATAAAAATTGAAGACCTCACCCAATTTTTCAACAACGCTGGAAACCCCAGCAACGGCACATGATGCACCAGGGTGACTAATGGATGACGCATTAGTTATCGTCGACCAACATTATGACTTTCAGAACACAGTGACGCGATGAATCCATGTTTTACGATTGTGCTTCATCTCATTGAAATTGTCCAGTCCATATTTTTTCCCCGATTTGTCAAAGTTTCATGTCCAATATCTTTTCTGTAAACCTGCACAGTAAATTGTAAAGCGATTACTTCAGGTGAGATAAATTCATTTTGGGCAATTTGAGCCAGGACAATTTGAAAGATAAACGCAAAAAGGCGATTTTCGGAGCATACCTTCGTGCCTGCTATTTCGAATTTGTCAAAGATGCTCTATATTAGAGTTCGTGCAAATAGGTTCAACAATATGGTTCATGTGTGGGTGAGTTAAGTGATGTAATGATTACAAAATGCTCTATTGTTATACATGTAAAAGAATATTCAATCGTTCAATAAACTAAAGATCACAAATGACGATTGTTCTCAAATGACAGTATAGACAAACACCCGTTTGATACCGAAAGCAATACAATGAACCTCTGACTCTCGATTTCAATTCAGTTTAACATTGGTATGAGTGAAAAAGGCTTTAAATATCTGCCAGGCTCTTGAGTCAAGAGTCTCTTGGGTGGAGTCTGCCATGCCAAAGGGCCCGGGGGCAAGACTCTACGGGGTAGATCGGCCAGCCCCAGGACCCTGGGGCAAGATTTTATGTGGTGGGGTCAGCTGGGCCAAAGGTCCCTGGAGCAAGACTCTCTAAGGTAACGTCTGCCAGCCCAAGAACCATGGGACAAGACTCGCTGTGGTGGGGTCTGCCAGGCTAAAGGACTCTGGCACAAGACTCTCTGGGGTGGGGTCTGGCAGGTAAAGGACCATGGAGCAAGATTCTCTGAGGAGGAGTCTAACAGCCCAAGGTCCCAGGGACAAAACTCTCTGAGATGGGGTCTGCCAGGCATAGGACCTTGGGAAAACGTTTATCGTTAGTCACTTCCCAAAAGCACGAACAGTGCGAAGTTATAACGCCATAAAATGCCACTCTAACATAGACTCTTGCTGAAGTTAATGCAAATCTTCATCGATAATTTTTCTGGTGTGGGGTCTGCCAGGTATAGGACCCTCGGGCAAGATTCTCTGAGGTGGGGTCTGAGAAGCTAAGGTCCTTGGAACAAGACTCTCTGGAGTGAGGTCTCCCAGGCCAAAGGGCCCTGGGGCAAGACTCTCTGAGATGGGGTCTGCCAGGCATAGGACCTTGGGAAAAGGTTGATCGTTAGTCACTTCCCAAAAGCGCGAACAGTGCGAAGTTATAACGCCATAAAATGCCACTCTAACCAGATTCTTGCTGAAGTTAATGCAAATCTTCATCGATAATTTTTCCTCTAAAGCCATTTGTTCCCCCTTTTCTGCGTCAAATCGAGGCTATAACATCGACAGCATCGACCCGCCAGCAACCTCTTTCGACATACTATGATTACAAGTTCAAGAAAAATCCATATCACTGCCAATGTGAATGGCTTTTCGCGTAGCGTCAAATGGGCAATGCTGTCCGTTCGCGCCTCACGGCTAAATATTCTGATCCCGGAACCATTCAGCTGCACACGTTACGGAGATAGGATGTGTTGATCCAGAGATTCTGCACGCGATGATTGGGGTACGCCATTATTGTGGAGTTTAGTGAAGTTTATGGCGCTGGCTATGAAATCGAATTTTCCTTGAACCTGTCGCTGAAAGGAGATGAGCGGAAATCTGTCGCGAATTTGCGAGTGACCAACATCGTCAAGGGATTGTATAAGGTTATAAGAGGACACTATAAACACAATACTGGCCCTTAAATTGCGAATTAATCATTCGAATGTTCGTATATTTATCTTTGTAGTACATGTATTGCCCTGTGTGGATGCAAAAAGTGCGTGGCATTGTCAACAAGTGATGAAAATGGTGAATGGCTGCAAGCAACACGAGACGAGGAGCCGTCGTGACTGCGCGAAGACCTGTGGTTATTGTTAGGAGCAAGTTCAACCGACTCATTAATGAATCGGCCGATGTTCAGCATATATGTAATGAATAAAAGTTCTATTCAAACATGTTGGTACTTAATTTTACATGTTTTTCCTTTGAGCAGGCGATTACGTGAATTGGTGGTGGGAAATATATACATGTATCAATGCGTCTGGCATGAAGTCATATGATAGCAAGCGTCAGATCCGACATTCAATATTCAGCCGTCGTCCATAAAGAATTTCCGCGCAATAATCGAAATACCTATTTCGTATGACAGTTCGCACGAATTCCAAATGTGTATGACATAAAATTAATAGAAAAAAACAAGATGGTTTTCAGCGACAGAGAAGCATTCAACAGTTTTCTATAATGTCACCAAGACATGATGCTGTTCTATACATAACTCCTAATAACACCATTATTTTCGATCGAAATGAATTCCAAGTCGTTTCCAAAGTATGCATCTCAGTTACGCTTTGATTTTGTATGTTCATTTGAATACCACGCAAATGGAAAATACGTGTTATTCAAACGTCTTCTAACCCCTGATTAAGCAGAATTAGACACTCGTTACGAAACGTACCGCCACAGATCATAAACGCTAGGATCGTATTTTGCCGATATTTATCACAGAATTTGAGATACTTTGAATGAAGGCGTTTGGTGGTACAGCCCTTTTTGACAAGTTTCTGCGGTAATATTCTGCGGCGTTGATTACAGTCGCCACAGTCTGCACATGCTACCAGGCGAGATATGTATACGCCGTATGCAGGTCCTTCTGGAATATTGCTATCCAGAACTGGGTAGGTAACTACGTCAAAATTGTAATCGTCTCTCTTGTCATGTAGTCAACTTGAGAGAAAGCCCGGAGTACGGGCTGATAGTCTGCGTTGTAAACAAAACATCCCAAAGATGGTGAGGGTTGCTCTGATCTTGGGGTTTCTGTATCTCAACCATGTCTTTATTTAGCTGTATATGTGGACACTTTGTACGAATTAACCTCAAGGATTTTCTGTATCTCAACTACGTCTTTATTGTAGCTGTACAGGTGGACACACTTGTTGCACGACGTAACCTCAAGGGGTTTCTGTATCTCACTCGTCTTTATTGTAGCTGTACAGGTGGACACACTTGTTGCACGACGTAACCTCAAGGGGTTTCTGTATCTCACTCGTCTTTATTGTAGCTGTACATGTGGAAATCTTGTACGACTGAACCTCATGGGGTTTCCGTATCTCACCCAGGTCTTTATTGTAGCTGTACGGTGGGTAAGGGATTTTCCATACACGTCGATTGGAGGCACCTAATTACATACACGGGCGGTTGAACGTCCACACACGTGCGAAAATATAGTCGATTTGAGGCCCCCGGCTACCAAAACATAAATATTTAGCATGGAAAACGACAGGTAAGACGTGGTTTCTATAGGCTATCAAGTAACTAAGATAGTAAGGAAGAAGTAAACCTTTAAACTTGCCGTTAAAGCGGTGTAGATGTTCCTAACGAAGCCACACAAACTGACAGGTGCTCCCGGATTCAGCTATCTACAGTCCCACCGACTCATGAAAACATTGTTTAAGTGTGTGCAAGAGTTATTTGAAACCTCTCATGAAGTATAATTACGAGCATAATGAAGGTATTTTACATGGCAATATCGCTTGGTGTCCATTTAACGCATAAAACGCGCTGTGTACAAAACATTCGCACAGGTCCATACACGTGAGGTGGTCCGGCCATACACGGGCGTTGTAAATCATTCGTATTGTGAAAGGACGAGAAGTTGACCCCTTCCTAGCGCAAGAGTCTTAAGTGCCTGACACAGACAATGATTGCTACATTTTAGCTATATTTAGATAGAGTTAACGAGTTTGAGTAAAGAGGAAAACCAATACCTATAGAATTAAACTGAATCCAATTGTTTTCATCACATATCTTTAACAAATTAGCAGACATCTGTGTTTTTTCCCATAATTCAGTCGCAACGTCTCAGTCCTACCATTCAATTTGTAATACTAACTTATCGTGAAAAGACATGGGGATTTCACCAAACGACATTCCTTGGACCAGGCATTCGCCCTAGAGTAGAATGGACAAATTGCGCATGCGCGGGATCGAATGTTCATGCATACCAGGTATGCAGTCAGATACGAAGAACCAGTGAGGCGATTCGCATGGGATTTTCACTAAATGAGAGGCCATTTGTCCTAGAGTAGAATGGGCAGACTGCGCATGCATGATGTCGAGCACACCAGATGTGGAGCGTGACAGGGAGGACCAGTGGGTGATTGACAAAGGATTTTCACTAAACGACATCCCTGGGACCAAGCATTCGCCCTAGGGTATCTGAAATCTCCGTGTGTTTGTTTGTCATAGCTCGCATCTGCTCGTGCTCACATGGTGCGTGGTAGGGAGAACTAGTGAGGCGGGGTTTTTGGGGGGGGGGGGGAGAGAGGAGGAGCAGACAACACTTTCATGGTTTTATGCTTCTATCTATATGTTCGGCAGCCTCCTCGTATATGTAACGGATGCCTTTTGCAATTGTTTGTCAGCCCGTCCGTCTATCATTTAGTAGCGCTGAAGTGTGTATTCTCGCGAAACAGTCAGAAAAGTGGTGATGCCCATCACTAAACAAAGGCGATGACAGCATCGCCAAAAAATGGTGATCAGTTAATGCCATCACCATATTCCATCGTCGGCAATATATGGCAATAGCTATTGCCGTTTTATGGTGATAGCCGTCGCCATTTATTGGCGATGGGTGGCCATCACCAATAAATGATGATGACCTCCACACTCATTGCCTATCGCCATTTCTTGGTGATGGCCACCCATCGCCAATAAGTGGTGATGGCTATCACCAATAAATGGCGATAGCTTTCAGGTTGTCATCATTTATCGATAAATGGTGATGAAATGATCCCATCGCCATTTGTCATCACCATTTATTGGTGATGACCAGGCCTCATCACCAATAAATGGTGACGGGCCATCACCATTTTTCTGGCTGTGTATAATGGTTGACTTTGAAGTTTCACTGCATTAGTTTCGTCTGTCATTTCGTGCAGATATACTTGGCTTGCACAGCTGGCAATTTTATGATGAGTATATGGTCGTACCGGTTCTCACGGTGATCGGTGTGCCACCGGAACTGTTTGACAACGGACCAACTCGTTTCTCGCTGCCTCCCATTGTCAGAATTTCCCCTGACACCTGATAGTGCCTACGTGCTCATCTATTTAATTTAATAACTGAAAAAGTTGAACAAGAATACGTAGCGAAGACATGTTCAAGCTAAGTTAACTCACAGGGACTTGTATCATACACAAAATTACTAGTAAAGCCAGTAACTATGGATACTCTTTGGGGGGAGGGGGTGGTATTATACATATTCATCCATATATGTATATCCCCTTCCCTTCCCTGTAGATACCGACTGTACTTAGTACGTTTTTCTATGATACAAGTCCATGTGAGTTAACTGACAGGAAAATCAGCTGACGAAGCATAAACTGTGACAAATGTTGTGTTTCCAAGCGTCCAGAATATTTGTCTCGCTATAAAGTGAAGGAATAAGCTGAACTGTATCGAGAGAAAAATGTTCACGTGTTATTGCGGGAAGGGGGAGGAGGGCTAAACACACTCGCCCTCAATCGAGGTTTTTTGTAGCCTAGCAAAACCCGCGAATGTATGAAATTTTGCCCTATATGTAACATGCATTTGCACACGACCAGCATAACACGCAAGGTTGGAATTATTAATAATTCGTGTATTACTGTATAAGCTCGTGTATTACTGTATGAGTTTAGCTATACGTTGACAGCAAATGAACATTGACAACGCCCGTGTATTGCCGGACCACCTCACGTGTATGGACCTGTGCGAATGTTTTGTACACAGCGCGTTTTTATGCGTTAAATGGATACCAAGCGACATTGCAATGCAACATATCTTCATTATGCTCGTAATTATACTTCATGAGAGGTTTCAAATAACTCTTGCACACACTTAAACAATGTTTTCATGAGTCGGTGGGACTGTAGAAAGCTGAATCCGGGAGCACCTGTCAGTTTGTGTGGCTTCGTTAGGAACATCTAGACCGCTTTAACGGCAAGTTTAAAGGTTTACTTCTTCCTTACTATCTTAGTTACTTGATAGGCTATAGATACCACGTCTTACCTGTCGTTTTCCATGCTAAATATTTATGTTTTGGTAGCCGGGGGCCTCAAATCGACCATACAAGTGCGGATTTCCGCACTTGTGTGGACGTTCAACCGCCCGTGTATGGAATTAGGTGCCTCCAATCGACGTGTATGGAAAATCCCTTATCCACCGTGAGGTGGACATCTTGTACGACTCAACCTCCTTGAATTCCGTATCACAGTAGTGTTTATTTTAGTGGTTCAGGTGGAAACCTTGTAGGACTTAAAGAGCTAGCGCACTCATTTTGATAATATACATCAAATAATACTTGACGGCGGAGCTTTCAAATTGGAGTGAATAGTTTATTTATTTATTTTTCTATTTATACGTCCGATTGTGGTCAACTTCTCAAAAACGGAACAGAAAAGGCAGATGAATAGAGGGTCTAATGTTAAGTCGTCATATGACGAGACAACATTCCGAACGTCATAGCCTTCAACGTCAGGTGGTGTTTGGAATCAACGTGGACCTGATGACGTTGCTGGCATCACTCGCTCTACCTTGACATCGTAGCAGACACTCTCATCAGTTGCATTATCTTATTTGTTTGTGAGAAGTTGAGAAAAAAATCGGATAGCCGAGCGAGACATATGGAAAAGTACTTGTAGTAATTACTTACATTTTCTACCAATTTCACAGCTCTATCATCCATTGTTAGAATTTAAAATGTGCGCATTAGCTCTTCAACTTCATGGTCCATGCCTTTAGGCTTTATCGGAATGTGTTGCAAGACTGGAAACTTTGATGTACTATCATAACTATCATAGATATGATTATATGCATCAGCTCCTCTATCCAACTAGTATATTTGGCAACTGAAAGCCGTGGGCAGTTTTCAGCAATGCAAACAAGGCAACACGATGCCATTATATTCTTTCATGTCAATGAATTTCCAGTACTGTTAGTTTTAATTTTGAACATTCAATAACCTCCAAGCTCTATCCCTACTTTTTATCTCAGAATGATTTTCCGGTCGTGTTCCTGAACACAGGTAATGGTAAGTTCTGCAACATTTTTTTTATAATTGATACGATCATGAAATATGCTCTATAAAAAGGTACACGGTTGTATTTTTATTGCCGTCATTTCATCTAAATCCAAAAGTCGTTTCACCATGGAAAAAACTTTCTTGGTGCTCTTGGCGTCGATGGCATTGACCCACAAAGTATCAAAATGTTCGAGTGAGTGGCGCAAGACGCATTTGATATATGCCGGCGAAGATGGAATTAGCTCCATATGGCATATATGTTGGCCCAATCTGACTGTTACATACTCTCTTCACGAGGACTCATATTAATCAACACTCTTTAATTTCCTGAAATTCTGATGTAAAACTCCTCTTCTGACATCCTGATATCGTTTTCCTTGACAATTTCTAAATCGTAACTATCTCTTTGTGGACACTAATACCCCAGTGAGACCTGCGTGTGACATATACATATCTCGCCTAGTAGCATATTCTAGATCCTTGACGATTGTGACGATTTTAATCAACTTCACAAAACATTATAACAGAAAGTTGAAAAACAGGGCTCTGTCACCAATCGCCACTATTCAAAGTTTCTCAATTTTGACGGTACATATAGCCTGCTGAGAGCAGCAAAACACGAACGTAGAATGCAGGATTTATGCCGTTACGTTTCGTAACTTGTGGCTAATTCCGATTAATCCAGGGCTAGGGGCTGTAGCAACATATGCGCGTCAAGATCCGCATGATGTTCATATGAAGACTGATAATCAAAGGGCGACAGAGATACCCCATTTTCTAGATAATGATTTTACAATAACAATAATGAGGATTAGGAATTATTCGCAACATTAAAAGCGTGGTGGAAAACGATGCCGGCGTACTGACAAAAAGTCAGTAACCCAAATACTGATCAGCGATACTGATTTGATATTTTTGGAACATCACGATATCATTGAAAACTGTTGACCGTTTCTCTCTTTCAGGAAGCTAGCATATGTTTATGGATACTATTATTTTTGTTGGAGTTGGTGCTATTTATGTTATATGAATTAGGTTATTTGAATAATGCACGCGGATGTAAGGGTGTGGGTGACTAAGGAACTGGGTGTTTCGATAGTCGCAGCTCTTGGTCGGAGATATCAGTTTCAGACTGTTGATTAAATCTTAGGGGGTGATGGAGTGGCCATATCCAAAAGCAATCTGTGTTATCGTTCATTTTGTGCAATAAAACCAATTGTAAATACGTTAGATTGCCCTTACCCCGACATCCATAACAAGGCGTGGGTTATGAAGAAGTTCATGCTTGCAAAGTCTAATTCATATGACACTATTAGCACTAAAATTCTAAACAAGCACAAAATAATTAAGCATAAAATAAGTAGAAAATGATAAGCCAGTTACTCGCCAGAGAGAACGGTGATTTTTTTAATGATGCTGACAATACATCACGATGCCAAAATTCTTATCCCAATGAAAGTCGAGCATGCGCATTTGATTTTTATCGATCAGGAAGCGTGTATATAAAAACGAGGGAGGTGGAAAATGCATCCAATATATCTTGCAGAAGAAGAAACAAGATAGCTGTTCAACTAATTCAAACAATTAAAAGATTCAGCGTCACGTTATCACCTGGATTGAAATTTAGGAAATAATGTTATCATAGGCGTGATCAATGGTTATTTGACGCACGTTTAGTGCGAGAAACTTTATATGTTAAATTTGTAAACTTTCTCACACTAACCGTGCGTAAAATAACCATTGAGCACCCATATGAAAACATTATTTTCACTTGATAGAACTAAGGAATTGATTATCGAAAACTATTAGAACGGAAGGTTGAAAAATATTGAAGGTTAAACTTTGGCTACTTCTCTCCTCTTTGCCATGTTTGTGGAAACGTCCCCATCGTTCCATCTTGTAATTTATCTGTTTGTTTATTCGATTGTATGAAGGCAGACGACATCTAGACCATTCCTCACCCGCCTTGTAAAATAGAATATCCCAAATGAATACCTGCGCATGTCACCATGGTTCGTGTAGATTTCACACAACCGCACTAGAACGTTCCAGATATACACAAGGATAGGCCCAAGTGTCAAAGAAAGTGACAGGTTACACGGGTTCTAGCATATGCTATGGAGCTGATGACGTTGTTGGCATCATGGCGCACCCCTTTGACATCACAGCAGATACTCTCATCATCAGTTGCGTTTTCTTTTCTGTTTGTGAGCAGTTGACAAAAATCGGATATCCGAGGGAGTCACATGGAAAAGTACTTGTAGTACACATTTTCCACTAAGTTGACAGCTCTGCCGTCTAGTGTTAAAATTTAAAATGTGCGCACTAGCACTTTAACCTCATGGCCCACGCCTTTAGGCTTTAGCTGAATGTGATGCAAGATTGGAAGATTTGATGTACTTATATACACCTCTATTACCTCCATGATACGAATACAGAAGTTGTGTGAATTGGAAATCCAACAAACCTTCCATAGATATGATTATAGGCATCAGCTTCTCCATCCAACCAGTATATCTGGCAACTGAAAGCCGCGGACAGTTTTCAGCAATTTGACACACGTTTAATGCGAGAAACTTTACATGTTAAATTTGTAATCTTTCTCACACTAACCGTGCGTAAAATAACCATTGAGCACCCATATGAAAACAAAATGTTCAATTTATAGAACTAAGGAATTGATTATCGAAAACTATTGGAACGGAAGGTTGAAAAATACTGTAAAATTTGGTCACTTCTCCCCTCTTTGCCATGTTTGTGACAGGTTACACGGCACATGTAATTTTTCCTGGCTCGGGATAGATTGATGCATGTGATGGAGTTCAAAGTCATATCGTTGAATATTACTTGAGTTGAATTAGAGGAGCAAATAACACCAGAAATGTATCGCGAACCATGCAAAATGAAAAAACAATGGACGAAGATGTTGTTCTCGGAACAGTGGAATGTTTTGCACAGTTAGAATGTCTGATGTCACCATATACTGATATTTTTTCCAACAGTTAAATTTCTCGAACAACTGATACTGAAACATCGTTAGGGAATATTATTAGGAACATTTAAATAAATATTAATTTGAATAAATATTCATATTTTCCACAAGTCGCGATTTTTCTTTCGTTTTCTTCTTAGAAAAACATTGATCTTGAACCAGTCTCCAGAATATCGCCAAAAACTTACCTGTAAAAAGATTTAGTCTATGAAAAAGACATTCTCTCGAGATTGAATAGTCTCTGTGTGTCGCCAATCGCGAGGCAATCGTTGTTTTTCTTTAGCACGAAAGAATAGTGAGTTTGAGTGACGCAAGGCGATAAGGCAGTATTTGTCCGCAAGCTCGCATTGCCTACATAATGCGAAAAGTAATTAAGCAGATCGATCCTATGGTGCCGTAGTGGGTTCATGTACCTAGCCGAACTACTATCGATAATCCTCCGCGAATGATTTCTCCGATGGTTCTACATTGAAACACAATTGTATAGCGATATATTGTTTCATAATGAATGAACACAACTGTGTGTATTCTACAATACATTTCCCACACTGACTGAATTTCTGGATTGGATATAACTGAATAATCCATTGTGGTGCGATGTTACTGCAGGATGGCTTCCATAATCGATTTTGCCAGAGAAACATAGCACAATTTAGTGTTATAACCAAAACATGGTCATTTTGTGTGTATCCACTAGAATCGTCCCATATATCATACACGTGTTAATTTTACGACACGTGTACATATGAATCCAGCGTTGAATGAGTTACGGTATGGTATTTGTTACTACAGACCAAACGCATCAGACAGGGTTAATAACGAAACGATAAAAAGGCGGATAAGTATAGGTCTAATGTGACTTCCATTTATTCCTTGGTATAGAAATTTTAATTCATCTTGTTAATTGGTTATTATTTTTTTCGCCGCAAAATACTCATATCTGGAAATAATTGAAACGTTTTTGAAGCAAAAAAGAAACATTTCAACGAAAGTGCCATGTTGAATACAATTTTTCGAATGAAGTTTTTCCCATCACAGGTCTTCCAGTGCTACATTCAGTGCAAAACAGATGTACTTTTTTCACTCGGCATGATACCGTGTTCAAGGACGCAGTAAAGATTCCTATAACTTGATTACTTCTTTATTCAGCAACCTAGTCCACGATACTGCATGCTGTGACCTACACTGCGAAAAATATTGTGTTGTTTTAACACAATTTTGTGCTAAAATGGCTTCAGCACAAAATGTTTTGTGTTGAAACCAACATGGTTTTGTGTTAAACTTAATATATCAACACACAAATGTGCTGAGTTCGATACAAATTAGTGTTGATTCTTACACAATTTGTGTTATTTTCAACAAAATTCTGGTGCTAAAAAGGCTTCAACACAATTTTTTTTCGCAGTGTACCTTCCTCCAGATAGAGTTGTGATGTACTGTTTGAACTTCTTGAAGTGGTAGGATAACATTTGACACATGCTTCGTGAAGGAGCAAACACTCAACCCAGCGTGACTCGAGTGATTGGAGAAGATGGTATATATGATAGTTTACCGTCAGGATAGAGAACTAGGCGGAAGAGTAACTGTTTGGTGGATTGAACTATCTCTACGGATATCTTAAGGACTCGAAGCCCTATACCGGGTGAATAAAAAAAAGATTGCATGTTTCACCAAAATCTGAGAAATTAAATGCAACATTCAAATTGACATTCACCTTTATGAGTTACCATCTCCCAGATTTCTGTGAAACATGCACATTGGTACAGTGAGTCTGTGTTGTAACTAAAAGTATACACAGCTTAAGCTTGAAATAAGCATTGGAACGTGCATACAAAGTTTGAAATATATGTATTAAAGCAGTGTGACGTCACTGAACATAAATATGATTGCAACAGACCACCATAGAATACCATGCTTTATTTGCAGTTTACTCTGTGTAATAAAATCGTGAACAATTATAATAAATATTTTCCCACATTGTTTGAAATGGTCTTTCATTCGATGGAAACTTTACTTGAGGGTTTACGATCATTTTAAGGAAAAACTAAAAGGTTGTCCGATATTCCTGCGAACACCTCGAGTCATTTAGAATGTCTAATGGTATTACAGTTGGCATTCATGATTTCAGTTGTATAAATCACGCGGGACGATGGAGTGCTCAAATACATCCATACATCCATTTGCAGTGAAAATATGCCTGTATTACAATGTTACATTAGCATTGTATCTTATAATAGGGCATGAGGAAACTAAACTTGAATCACGCAATGCCAAGTAAAATGGAGGAAATAAAGGACATTCTACCACACCCCATGTGTTTCACCAGCCCAGGTGGCATGTAATTCCAATAGACGTCGGTTGGGTGCGGATAATTGAAGTCATGATTTCACGTGCCCAGTTGAACTCGACCGAAGGGGGGTAGACCAATCCACGTACTGCCATATGATCATTGTAAATGACGTACTGGGTCAACAATAATCTATTCAAAAATCCAAGCTTCACGCTATAGTTGGAATAGTCTTGAAATTTATTGGCAATTTTTAATATTGTTGTTCAAGATATAATGTTTTCATAGGCGTGCTCAATGGTTATTTTACAAGCGGTTAGTGTGGGAAAGTTTATATTTTATATAACTTATAACTTTTATAAACTTTCCCACACTATAACCGTGCGTGAAATAACCATTGAGCACGCTTATGAAAACATTATTTCTATCCTATTGCACAACTCAAATTGATCATTAACAAAGATTATAATGCAAGTTTAACAAACTTTCTAACTTTTCTTCGTCCACTGATCCTCACGTCTCGGTTGGCATCGTGCCATTGTCAGTGGATATACGTCTATTTGTGTCGCTTTGTTAATCAATTTCACGTTGGAAACAACAGTTAAACTTGAGAAAGAAATTCCATCTTTGTTTGCTTGTAATTTATTATTATTTTTTTTCAATTGTTACTTGTGTGAAAGCAGACGTCCCTTTCCTCATCTGACTTGTGAAATGGAATCTCCCAATGAAAACCTGCACTTTACGTGTGTTGATTTCACACAATCGTGCTGAAACGTGTAATAAATGCACCGTTAGCTCGACGTTATTGACACAAGTGTTATAGAATTCGTCATTTTGAACATTAAAAGCGTTTTAGTATGCCCCTGCTGCCGTAGTGTGAACTCGTCCCGTGCGTGTCGATTTCGGCCACGTGACGTGCAGGTGTTCTCTACTTCGATTAATTGATGCGCCAATGCATTTTTGTCAGGTATAGGGGGGCAAACTTGTAATTACATGAGAATATATTCCTTTGCGCAGAACATCTTAGCAATCCTGTCGGTTGAAGTATAGTAGAATAAAAATAATTGCTTGTTTACTGCGGGGAAACAAGTAGAATAGAACGCCATGCAATAGGATTAGTCTTCACGGCCTACGGCCTTCGTGATCAAACGTAGACTCATCCTGTTGCATGGCGATCTATCCTACTTGTTTTACCGCAGTAAACAAGCAATTATTTCTTAAATCACCGTTGGTGGAATTTTTAGGCTGTCAATCAATTATTCGGTGCATGGTGATGTGCCAAGACAGCGGTATATATTCCTCCATGAGATGAGAACATGCATACATGATCTATACCTTTTATTATTTATTATATTACCATTCAACGCACGCAAAATATCACACTGAAAACTGTACATTCTCTCCAAAAGCCAGATATAAGTCAAGAATCTCAACATAATTAGTCTTGATATTAAACACTCCCCATATTAATACCATATTGAGATTGATTAAAATCAGTATTCATCTTATTTGAGTGACTAGGATAAACTTGCTCCACTTGATATTGGGAAACTGAAGAAGTTGGTCTTGCGCGGTTTGTCTCAATGTTTGACTTAAATCTCTTTCATTCCATCAAAGCAAAGAATAATATTTAAATGCTGCAATGAATAACAAACTCCTGACATTTGCTTCACATTTCAATTTACTTTTGTGGTAAAGTAGGTTTCGAATTTCTCTATGTAAACTTTTAACATCTGGGCCAAATTTGTGGTTTTCATTAAACCGGGCTGATAGAAGCAAGTGTAAGAAATGGCCTCATGCAAGGTGTCTTTCCGTTCCCCAAGAGGAGCTGCTGATTCGCGCTAATGCAAATGTGAATGCATGGCTCTCCTCGTCCGAGAAAGATCGCAAACTTGCCTTACGGTCCATCGGTATTATCGATTGCATACTGTCATTGACATCAGTTAGAGAATTTGGAGAATTTTATTTGGATGTTGTTTGGATTATTAAAACAAAAGATTTTCAAACTATTAAAGTACGGTGTATGTTCCGCGAAATCGTTTGTAATCGTTTGTAATTTGAGTCAAACATGCGAAACCTTCTCCCTTCACCCTACACTGATAGTCATTATTGTGCTAACAATTAATCCCAAAATGAACGAAAGGAATGAAGAAAGTCAGATCGAGAGACCGCTGCGAAATAACCAATTGGCCAAATTGAACCGAAGGGTCGAGAGCTATATTTCAGTAGTAGTCGCCAAGTGTTCTATTTTCGGTGATTTATGTTATACGCTGATATGTAGCCCCAGGCTCCATGGTAGCACTATGTATATCTACATTTTACATACCATTGTTGCAGTCTCGGAATATATCCGGCTTCCTCAAGGGACAAGGTCACGTACCGGTCAATTCTGGATAAGTTATCGTTAACGATGCACCAAAGCGAACGCCACTTCGCGATCTATTTTATTTATAGAATTATTTGGAACCGTATAATATTCACTATATATCAACACTGTGTTAAATATCTTAGGACATTATGACCATGAAGACTTGAACTTAGACTTCATTACGCATGTCCTTGATTAATCCTTTTCTTTTTATTATTCATCAACCTTAACATACATGACAGGTATGGGGAATACATACACAAATATAGCAAAATACAGATATATACAATATGGTCATAAATAAATAAACAAGAGAAACATACACAGATACACACCCATTCATATAAATTATTCGGGGTTTATCAGTCAAGTATAAAGTTGTGTAATTGATGATACAAGTTCGTTTTGAAATTCTTTCCTTAATCCAGCTAGAATTATGGAACCAGTCATTGGTTGAGCCAAGCGCGAGCCGTTACCCTGATTCTGACTATCAGGCTATAGCATCGATATTTTTTTTCTAATATCTTCAGTATGTAAATCTCCACATGTCACCAGGCCCGACATTCAGTAAACAACCGTCGGCCATTATTTTAGAATTTCCGCGTCCATAATCGTTAGATCTTGTCCACATGACTTATCCGATAAAATAGGAGCATTTGTAAAACGTAAATAATAGACAATTACGTGTACTTAAAAGATATAATGGGTTAATAGCTTTCAGTGATACCGAAGAATATTTGCGTATAGTGCCCGGTACAACGCATTCCCATATGATTCACACATGGGACATATGGACACTCCGGAAAGAGGTCCATGTTTACCTAATCGTTTTGATGTTTATTCCTGATCTCCAGTAATGGACACCCAAACACTGACATTTTGGCTACATACTGAGCATTTGCCAGGAAAATGTCCGCTTTGTATTTGTCCGATGTGCAGGTGACTGAATAGGCCGTGCTGACAGACTCATCCCATTTGTACTAACATGCTGCGGAATATCCCATCACTATAGCATCAGCGGAATATTCCGCAACATAACAAGGAATATTCCATACCATGTTATGAAATGAATTCGGGAATATTCCGCTCGTTCTATAGTGATGAAATATCTCATAGCATGTATTTTTTCCAGTGAACGCATTTTATCTAACTACATGCTAGATTCTCGTTGTCTATATCTCCCAGAAAGACAACAGAAAGCTCCTTTTAAGGAATTCTGTATGTAACTTCCCACTAGTTTTTCTACGATTATAATATATGCTCAATGGTTATTTTACACGCGGTTAGTGTGGGAAATTTTATATTTTATATAACTTATAACTTTTATAAACTTTCCCACACTATAACCGTGCGTAAAATAACCATTGAGCACGCCTATGAAAACATTATTTCTATCCTATTGCACAACTCAAATTGATTATTAACAAAGATTGTAATGCAAGTTTGACACCTTTCTCATCTTTCTTGAGAAAAACTCGTTCACTGATGCTCACGTCTCGGTTGACATCGTGCAAATGTCTGTGGATATATGTCTATTTGTGTCGTTTTGTTAATCAATTTCACGTTGGAAACAACAGTTAAACTTAAGAAAGAAATTTCATCTTTGTTTGTTTGCAATTCTTTTCTTCAATTGTTACTTGTGTGAAAGCAGACGTCCCTTTCCTAATCCGACTTGTGAAATAGAATCTCCCAAATGAACACCTGCACTTGACGCGTGTTGATTTCACATAACCGTGCTGAAACGTGTAATAAATGCACGGTTAGCTCGACGTTATTGACACAAGTGTTAAAGAATTCGTCATTTTGAACATTAAAAGCGTTTTAGTATGCCCCTAGCTGCCGTAGTGTGGACTCGTCCCGTGCGTGTCGATTTCGGCCACGTGACGTGCAGGTGTTCTCTACTTGGATTAATTGATGCGCCAATGCATTTTTTGTCAGGTATAGGGGTGCTATCTTGTAGTTACATAAGAATATATTCCTTTGCGCAGAACATCTTAGCAATCCTGTCGTTTGAAGTATAGTAGAATAAAAATAATTGCTTGTTTACTGCGGGGAAACAAGTAGAATAGATCGCCATGCAATAGGATTAGTCTTCACGGCCTACGGCCTTCGTGATCAAACGTAGACTCATCCTGTTGCATGGCGATCTATCCTACTTGTTTTACCGCAGTAAACAAGCAATTATTTCTTAAATCACCGTTGGTGGAATTTTTAGGCTGTCAATCAATTATTCTGTGCATGGTGATGTGCCAAGACAGCGGTATATATTCCTCCATCAGATGAGAACATGGATACATGATCTATAGCTTTTATTATTTATTATATTACCATTCAACGCACGCAAAATATCACACTGAAAACTGTACATTCTCTCCAAAAGCCAGATATAAGTCAAGAATCTCAACATAATTAGTCTTGATATTAAACACTCTCCATATTAATACCATATTGAGATTGATTAAAATCAGTATTCATCTTATTTGAGTGACTAGGATAAACTTGTTCCACTTGATATTGGGAAACTGAAGAAGTTGGTCTTGCGCGGTTTATCTCAATGTTTGACTTAAATCTCTTTCATTCCATCAAAGCAAAGAATAATATTTAAATGCTGCAATGAATAACAAACTCCTGACATTTGCTTCACATTTCAATTTACTTTTGTGGTAAAGTGGGTTTCGAATTTCTCTATGTAAACTTTTAACATCTGGGCCAAATTTGTGGTTTTCATTAAACCGGCCTGATAGAAGCAAGTGTAAGAAATGGCCTCATGGAAGGTGTCTTTCCGTTCCCCAACAGGAGCTGCTGATTCGCGCTAATGCAAATGTGAATGCATGGCTCTCCTCGTCCGAGAAAGATCGCAAACTTGCCTCACGGTCCATCGGTATTATCGATTGCATACTGTCATTGACATCAATTAGAGAATTTGGAGAATTTTATTTGGATGTTGTTTGGATTATTAAAACAAAAGATTTTCAAACTATTCAAGTACGGTGTATGTTCCGCGAAATCGTTTGTAATCGTTTGTAATTTGAGTCAAACATGCGAAACCTTCTCCCTTCACCCTACACTGATAGTCATTATTGTGCTAACAATTAATCCCAAAATGAACGAAAGGAATGAAGAAAGTCAGATCGAGAGACCGCTGCGAAATAACCAATTGGCCAAATTGAACCGAAGGGTCGAGAGCTATATTTCAGTAGTAGTCGCCAAGTGTTCTATTTTCGGTGATTTATGTTATACGCTGATATGTAGCCCCAGGCTCCATGGTAGCACTATGTATATCTACATTTTACATACCATTGTTGCAGTCTCGGAATATATCCGGCTTCCTCAAGGGACAAGGTCACGTACCGGTCAATTCTGGATAAGTTATCGTTAACGATGCACCAAAGCGAACGCCACTTCGCGATCTATTTTATTTATAGAATTATTTGGAACCGTATAATATTCACTATTCCTACGAAGTAGGCTACAGATTGCAAATTGTCCGGTAATGAGTGAGTCAGTCAGTCCATCCGAATCCTTTCGTCGGCAAAATAAGGAGAACCGTTGACATTATAACGTGGATTTTTGGCATGAAGGTGCATTAGGGGACTGTTACCAACAAATTCTGAGTTGACCTACTTTTGATGAAAATTGCTGGTGATTTTTGATGAAAATCACTGGTGATTCTGACTTGGGCAGTGCCCATCTTAATATAGGCAGGATTTGAACTGAGGGTGGGGATTTCCAAGAGTTCAGTTCGCGTCGGAGTCCTAATGCCTACCCTACTTCGTAGGTCCTGTGACGTTAGTCACACTGCTCATGTATATCAACACTGTGTTAAATATCTTAGGACATTATGACCATGAAGACTTGAACTTAGACTTCATTACGCATGTCCTTGATTAATCCTTTTCTTTTTATTATTCATCAACCTTAACATACATGACAGGTATGGGGAATACATACACAAATATAGCAAAATACAGATATATACAATATGGTCATAAATAAATAAACAAGAGAAACATACACAGATACACACCCATTCATATAAATTATTCGGGGTTTATCAGTCAAGTATAAAGTTGTGTAATTGATGATACAAGTTCGTTTTGAAATTCTTTCCTTAATCCAGCTAGAATTATGGAACCAGTCATTGGTTGAGCCAAGCGCGAGCCGTTACCCTGATTCTGACTATCAGGCTATAGCATCGATATTTTTTTTCTAATATCTTCAGTATGTAAATCTCCACATGTCACCAGGCCCGACATTCAGTAAACAACCGTCGGCCATTATTTTAGAATTTCCGCGTCCATAATCGTTAGATCTTATCCACATGTATGAGGCGCCGTTTGTGACAATATTGTCAACGACAAATATATAGAGTTAAAACCAAAATATAAAGTCGCCGTTTGTGACAATATTGTCAACGACAAATATATAGAGGTGAAACCAAAATATAAAGTCGCCGTTTGTGACAATATTGTCAAACACAAATATATAGTTAAAACCTTTGTAAATATATATAAAACGATATAAATAGGGCCTATATATAAAGTTATTTATTTTTAATTTTTATAAATATTTTTTGAACATAAATAACGATAGGAAGTTAAGACGTTAAATTTAACGTAAATATAAAGTACACGAACTTGTAAAGTGTACATGTAAACCGGATATGCCCAAAGGAAGCTGCGCAATCGATGTGCGCGCGAGTAATACTGGTTAATCAAAACTGCAACTGGGTTCTGAAGCGAAACTATGACAGCGGTGAAAGCCACTCGCATGTCACAGATGTGTCGAATCAAACAATAAGATCACGTACCTGAACATATATCAGTTCACTGCCATAGTGATTTAGTAAAGGCCTATTCCAATTTTCAACAATTACTGTTATCATTTACAATCGTACTTCAGAGTTATCACATCAATTAGATATAAATACATCTACTTATAAATCACCATAAGGTATCCTAGCCTGCAGCCAATATCACGGCCTGCCCCTTTGATGTTCAATCTGCGATTCCGTCGGCCAAGTCGCTGGTTGCTATTTGCCGCATAGAAACATCAACAGAAGTTGAAATAAAACATGAAAATAACGATATATTAATTATGCGCAACACAAATATTAGGCAATTTGAAATCACACTGAATATGAGCATATTTCATTGACTAGAATATGATCATTCATAGCCTAGTTATAGGATTTGGAATTATATTGTCGTTTTGTATCATTTATCGTTTTTCGATAATTTCCACATTTCCAAACAAGACAAAAATTAGCAGGGAATTTGGTATAAGTACAGCGAATGTGGAAACTAATGGCTCATGAGGAACACTACATTGGCCTTTTTTCACTTTTGCGCTGCCTCGAAGCTGTTACTAGTAACTGAGGAATCAGTCGAAGCCGTTTTACCCCTGCGTGCTAATCGCTAATTGATCTTCAATACGTGTGTATTGAAGAGAACTTCTGGCCCGATGGGTTCTTGATGGGCATCGGTGTTAACCCTATTATATAAGGTGACGAGTGAGTGAATAGGGTTTAACGTCGCTTTCAACATTTTTTCAGCTATATCACGACGGAGAAGGGAAGGGAGGGGAGTGGAAGGGGCGGGGGTATACCTACTTGTAACAGAGCAGATCTAATGTTGACATTTTATACTGCTGTCCCCCCGAAATATCATGCCGTAGGCAGACATGACACCCCACTCAGTCACGTTATACTGACACCGAGCGAACCAGTCCTTGTTCTATCCTCTCAATACTGAGCGTGAGCGAGGAAGCAACAAGTTCCATTTTTCAAGCCTTTGGTATGACCCGGCCAGGGATTGAACCCAGTAATTACCGCTTACGAATATCAACAGTTCATTTTATTCAAATTACGTTATACTAACTTAAAACCTAAACAGTTTGAGATCAAGTAAGCGTATCATGCTATAATAAATGATCTCGTTAATGAAAACGAGGAACGGTGAACGCAACAGTACAATCCACACTGGTGGTTCCCACAGTAGGTGCCATTGTTCTTTCATAATTTGAGAACGGTACGTTTGATGATACAAGCATTGTGCAACCGGTTCCTCATGAGACATTAGTTTCCACATTCGCTGTACTTATACCAAATTCCCTGCTAATTTTTGTCTTGTTTGGAAATGCGGAAATTATCGAAAAACGATAAATGATACAAAACGACAATATAATTCCAAATCCTATAACTAGGCTATGAATGGTCATATTCTAGTCAATGAAATATGCTCATATTCAGTATGATTTCAAATTGCCTAATATTTGTGTTGCGCATAATTAATATATCGTTATTTTCATTTTATTTCAACTTCTGTTGATGTTTCTATGCGGCAAATAGCAACCAGCGACTTGGCCGACGGAATCGCAGATTGAACATCAAAGGGGCAGGCCGTGATATTGGCTGCAGGCTAGGATACCTTATGGTGATTTATAAGTAGATGTATTTATATCTAATTGATGTGATAACTCTGAAGTACGATTGTAAATGATAACAGTAATTGTTGAAAATTGGAATAGGCCTTTACTAAATCACTATGGCAGTGAACTGATATATGTTCAGGTACGTGATCTTATTGTTTGATTCGACACATCTGTGACATGCGAGTGGCTTTCACCGCTGTCATAGTTTCGCTTCAGAACCCAGTTGCAGTTTTGATTAACCAGTATTACTCGCGCGCACATCGATTGCGCAGCTTCCTTTGGGCATATCCGGTTTACATGTACACTTTACAAGTTCGTGTACTTTATATTTACGTTAAATTTAACGTCTTAACTTCCTATCGTTATTTATGTTCAAAAAATATTTATAAAAATTAAAAAAAAATAACTTTATATATAGGCCCTATTTATATCGTTTTATATATATTTACAAAGGTTTTAACTATATATTTGTGTTTGACAATATTGTCACAAACGGCGACTTTATATTTTGGTTTCACCTCTATATATTTGTCGTTGACAATATTGTCACAAACGGCGACTTTATATTTTGGTTTTAACTCTATATATTTGTCGTTGACAATATTGTCACAAACGGCGCCTCATACACATGACTTATCCGATAAAATAGGAGCATTTATAAAACGTAAATAATAGACAATTACGTGTACTTAAAAATATATAATGGGTTAATAGCTTTCAGTGATACCGAAGAATATTTCCCTATAGTGCCCGGTACAACGCATTCCCATATGATTCACACATGGGACATATGGACACTCCGGAAAGAGGTCCATGTTTACCTAATCGTTTTGATGTTTATTCCTGATCTCCAGTAATGGACACCCAAACACTGACATTTTGGCTATATACTGAGCATTTGCCAGGAAAATGTCCGCTGTGCAGGTGACTGAATAGGCCGTGCTGACAGACTCATCCCATTTGTACTTAACATGCTGCGGAATATCCCATCACTATAGCATCAGCGGAATATTCCACAACATAACAAGGAATATTCCATACCATGTTATGAAATGAATTCGGCAATATTCCGCTCGTTCTATAGTGATGAAATATCTCATAGCATGTATTTTTTCCAGTGAACGCATTTTATCTAACTACATGCTAGAGTCTCGTTGTCTATATCTCCCAGAAAGACAACAGAAAGCTCCTTTTAAGGAATTCTGTATGTAACTTCCCACTAGTTTTTCTACGATTATAATATATGCTCAATGGTTATTTTACACGCGGTTAGTGTGGGAAATTTTATATTTTATATAACTTATAACTTTTATAAACTTTCCCACACTATAACCGTGCGTAAAATAACCATTGAGCACGCCTATGAAAACATTATTTCTATCCTATTGCACAGCTCAAATTGATTATTAACAAAGATTGTAATGCAAGTTTGACAACCTTTCTCACCTTTCTTGAGAAAAACTCGTTCACTGATGCTCACGTCTCGGTTGACATCGTGCAAATGTCTGTGGATATATGTCTATTTGTGTCGTTTTGTTAATCAATTTCACGTTGGAAACAACAGTTAAACTTAAGAAAGAAATTTCATCTTTGTTTGTTTGCAATTCTTTTCTTCAATTGTTACTTGTGTGAAAGCAGACGTCCCTTTCCTAATCCGACTTGTGAAATAGAATCTCCCAAAGAACACCTGCACTTGACGCGTGTTGATTTCACATAACCGTGCTGAAACGTGTAATAAATGCACGGTTAGCTCGACGTTATTGACACAAGTGTTAAAGAATTCGTCATTTTGAACATTAAAAGCGTTTTAGTATGCCCCTAGCTGCCGTAGTGTGGACTCGTCCCGTGCGTGTCGATTTCGGCCACGTGACGTGCAGGTGTCCTCTACTTCGATTAATTGATGCGCCAATGCATTTTTTGTCAGGTATAGGGGTGCTATCTTGTAGTTACCTGAGAATATATTCCTTTGCGCAGAACATCTTAGCAATCCTGTCGTTTGAAGTATAATAGAATAAAAATAATTGCTTGTTTACTGCGGGGAAACAAGTAGAATAGATCGCCATGCAATAGGATTAGTCTTCACGGCATACGGCCTTCGTGATCAAACGTAGACTCATCCTGTTGCATGGCGATCTATCCTACTTGTTTTACCGCAGTAAACAAGCAATTATTTCTTAAATCACCGTTGGTGGAATTTTTAGGCTGTCAATCAATTATTCTGTGCATGGTGATGTGCCAAGACAGCGGTATATATTCCTCCATGAGATGAGAACATGGATACATGATCTATAGCTTTTATTATTTATTATATTACCATTCAACGCACGCAAAATATCACACTGAAAACTGTACATTCTCTCCAAAAGCCAGATATAAGTCAAGAATCTCAACATAATTAGCCTTGATATTAAACACTCTCCATATTAATACCATATTGAGATTGATTAAAATCAGTATTCATCTTATTTGAGTGACTAGGATAAACTTGCTCCACTTGATATTGGGAAACTGAAGAAGTTGGTCTTGCGCGGTTTATCTCAATGTTTGACTTAAATCTCTTTCATTCCATCAAAGCAAAGAATAATATTTAAATGCTGCAATAAATAACAAACTCCTGACATTTGCTTCACATTTCAATTGACTTTTGTCGTAAAGTGGGTTTCGAATTTCTCTATGTAAACTTTTAACATCTGGGCCAAATTTGTGGTTTTCATTAAGCCGGGCTGATAGAAGCAAGTGTAAGAAATGGCCTCATGGAAGGTGTCTTTCCGTTCTCCAAGAGGAGCTACTGATTCGCGCTAATGCAATGTGAATGCACGGCTCTTCTCGTCCGAGAAAGAACGCAAACTTGCCTCACTGTCCATCGGTATTATCAATTGCATACTGTCATTGACATCAATTGGAGAATTTGGAGAATTTTATTTGGATGTTGTTGAATTATTAAAACAAAAGATTTTCAAACTATTAAAATACGGCGTATGTTCCAGGAAATTCTATAGATCGTTTGTAATTTGAGCCAAACATGCGAAACCTGCTCCCTTCACCCTGCACTGATAGGCATTATTGTGCTAACAATTAATCCCAAAATGAACGAAAGGAATGAAAAAAGTCAGATCGAGAGACCGCTGCGAAATAACAAATTGGCAAAATTGACCCGAAGGGTCGAGCGCTATATTTCACGGATAGTAGTCGCCATGTGTTCTATTTTCGGAGATTTATCTTGTACTCTGATATGTAGCACCGGGCTCCATGATAGCACTATGTATATCTACATTTTACATACCATTGTTGCAGTCTCGGAATATATCCGGTTTCCTCAACGGACAAGGTCACGTACCGGTCAATTCTGGATAAGTTATCGTTACCGATGAACCAAAGCGAACGCCACTTTGGGGAGCTACTATTAATCTATTTTCTGTACAGAATTATTGGAACCGTATAATATTCATACATCATCACCGGGTTAGATACCTTAGGACATTATGACCATGAAGACTTGAACTTAGACTTCATTATGCATGTCCTTCATTAATCCTTTTTCTTTTTATTATTCATCAACTTTAAACATACATGACAGGTATGGGGAATACATACACAAATATAACTCAAATATAGATATATACAATATGGCCATAAATAAATACACAAGAGAAACATACACAGATACACACACATTCATATAAATTATTCGGGGTTTATCAGTCAAGTATAAAGTTGTGTAATTGATGATACAAGTTCGTTTTGAAATTCTTTCGTTAATCCAGCTGGAATTATGGAACCAGTCATTGATTTGATTGATTTATTCACCATATAACAGCAATATAAAATTCATGTAAAAATTCATAAAAAACAATGTACAATTCAATGATAAAAGATATAGTGCTGCGGATGGCGGGAATAAAACCCCTAGGGGCTTGTTATATCCCGGAAATATATTAAATATTGAATTTTGCACGATTATATGAAATAAATATTTATATATAGTTAAGGTGAAGTTATGAGACATCGGTTATTGTTTGTAAAAGATTACTGCAACATATATACAATATTGGTTGAGCCAAGCGCGAGCCGTTACCCTGATTCTGACTATCAGGCTATAGCATCGATATTTTTTTCTGATATCTTCAGTGTGTAAATCCCAACATGTCACCAGTCCCGACATTCAGTAAACAACCGTCGGCCATGATTTTAGAATTTTCGCGTCCATAATCGTTATCTTATCCATATGACTTATCTGATAAGATAGGAGCATTTGTAAAACGTAAATAATAGACAATTACATGTACTTAAAAAATATAATGGGTTAATAGCTTTCAGTGATACTGGAGAATATTTGCCTATAGTGCCCGGTACAACGCATTCCCATATGATTCACACGTGGGACATATATGGACACTCCGGAAAGAGGTTCGTGTTTACCTAATCGTTTTGATGTTTATCCCTGATCTCCAGTAATGGACACCCAAACACTGACATTTTGGCTATATACTGAGCATTTGCCAGGAAAATGTCCGCTTTGTATTTGTCCGATGTGCATGTGACTGAATAAGCCGTGCTGTTAGATTCAACCACATTTGTAGTTAACATGCTACGGAATATCCCATCACTACAGCATCATCAGCGGAATATTACACAACATAACAAGGAATATTCCACACCATCTTATGAAATGAATTCAAGAATATTTTGCTGGTTCTATACTGATGAAATATTTCATAGCATGTATTTTTTCCAGTGTAGGCATTGTAACTAACTACATGCTAGATTCTCGTTGTCTTCATCTCTCAGAAAGACAACAGTAGGCTCCTTTAATGAATTTTGCACGTAACTTCCCACTAGTTTTTCTACGATTATAATATGTCACTAGATGTGAGAAAATGTTATCATTTGTCCATCACAACACCATAAGGACGGACTCTTCGTAAAATATTAATAAAATCCTTCTCAATGACAAATATTTTTTAATCAAAATGAATATTTCCAAGTCGTTTTCTACAGTATTCATTCCAGTCACGCTTTGATTGTGACTTTTCATTTAAACAATATGAATCTCAACGACAGCTGAATTGGTGAGGTTTGCAGCAAAAATTATCGCTTGAGGTGCTCAGGTAACGATGAAGCTTTGAAATGTTTATCATGTATTTCAGCACATGCTGTACTAAGCAGTGTGGGTTATCGTCGGGTTTATGAAGGTTTGGAGGTGTCTATCACTGTCCTCCTACTATCTGTGGTTTGGGTGGTTATAGTATATAGTATGCTGATACACAGGTTTGGTTTCCTAGAGAGAAACATCATAACAGTCCTGGTCGTATATGTCCACACGTCTATTTTCTATATTTATACGTGCATCGGTACTGAACTGATGCTGAAACACATTCTCTCATAGAATAAATTGGGACTATTTTCGGGAAGAACGAATGTTGTGCTCGTTATTAGGCTCAGGCTAGAAAATCGACCTATTCGCCCCTTTTGTCAGGCTGAACACTGTCAGAAGTTCACCATATATATGTAGACGTGACGTACCCAAAATAGTTGGGTCAAAGCGACCAAAATGTTTGAGTCAAAGTGGAATTTGACTCAAAATATTCGGAGCCGTCAAGTCTTTACCCAAATAATATGGTCAACTTGACTAATCCTTCTTACAGTGAATGATCCGCGTATGTTAAAAAATATTGAAACTTGGCCCACGTTTTGAACTGCAATGAATATTTTGTTCTACTGCATAGGTTTGTATGTAGTTGACATAAAGTCAACTTGTGTCAGTGCTATTTTTTTTACTTTTGGCGTCAAATTTGACATTCGATAGAAATCTGGAAGGCTTTCCACTAAACATTTTGCGTGACCAGCTGATCTACATCTAGTGGCCTGCTTATTAATATCACTGTGTCTTAATTCCGCATAAAGGAGTAGATCTCTTGTATGTCTATGTGCCTGTGGAGCTATAACATATGGACAACTTGGGAGGGGGGGGGCTTATTTTTCTACCCCTTGAACTAGTGGACTGAAACTTATCACACTATACCCTTGGGTCAAGCTCTACCAGAAAATGTAAAAAATCCAAGATGGCCGCTTTGATGATGTCACATTTTGAAGAAATATGACGAAAACATCACTTTTCTGGTACCCACGTGGCCGCCATCTCGAATTTACCCATGATCCTCAGCTCGGGAGGTTATGCAAATAGGCTCAAAATGACCCCAATATGACAAGCTATAAAGTCACGGAGTTTCAGCTCTCAAGTTTTTGTCGTTCCAGAGATACCTTTAGTCCATTTTTCCTCGCCGAAAAGCAGAAATTTTGAAGAAAATGACGAAAACCTTTCTGGTACCCCATATGGTCGCAATTTGAATCACCATGACCATCTGAATGGGGGGGTTATGCAAATAGGTTCCAAGTACCCTAATATGATAAATTACAAAGTCATATGGAGTATGAGCTCTCAAGATTTTGTCGTTCGGGAGACAGGAGCAAAAACCGAGAAGAGGGGGGAGTGGTCGATGCGGAAAGTCCGCCTCCAAGGCCAGGAATAGGGTTAAACAAGAAAACGGACTCTTTTCCCTTACTAATCCAATCAAGCAGGCGCGTACACAAATATAATAAGCACATTTAAGCACATTGACACTTTTAAAATTGAACGTGATCTATTTATTTTATGCGAGGTTACGACCGTGTGTACATTGTGTAATAAAATGTCTTCATGGTTTTCATATGAATAGTCACGATCAAGCCTGACACATGCAATATAAACAGGTAAACGACTTGAATAAGCAGTTGAAGATACACTGGTAAGAGATTCAGATTTGATATGGAGATAGATCATGACTACTTATCGGCATCACTGAATTCTGTTCACCACTTCTCTAGTTCTTACAAGAAACTACAGTTTTTTTTATCGACAGGAGAATTGAATGTCGGATTGATGTAGTCAAATTTTTAAAATGAATTGGTCCTAGCCAAATTACCGTATCTTAAATTATCTATAATCGCGGTTGCATCTAGAATATTCACATATATTCACATCGGAATAAAACCTTTGAATCTCATTGAATTTGGCCATGTGGTACAAAACACATTTTTTTAGCGCAAGGCTCTGCTTGTCCAACGGCCACCTTTCCTGTTATTTATATCGGATACAATTAACCATACGTTTCAGTGAGTGGCAGTCTTGCGACCGGGTGATTTTTTCAGTCAGCCTGATGAATAACGTTGGCTGCCCCTTCCTTCGTTCCATATACCAGTTTGCCAGATACATAGTGAAGCTGCTCGGAGGCAGTATGTCAGAGGATTTACCTTTATCAAACAGTTTTCAAGCTTGGAACATTTGTGAAACTCCCAAACTAACAGGAACGTTTATTTACATCAATACCATTTGAATTCTGGAACGAGGAATTACTGGAAATTTATCTCCACATATGCAAGCAAGGTAAGTGGCATATATATGTTTTTCAAGATAGATATCGTATTCCGGCGATTATTTTCGGACAGCCGCCGGCTGAGGTGCTACCTACCGGCGTGTTTGCTTGAATTAAGTTTGTAAATATACCATGTGCAGCGACCAAGGCGTTAAATTCCGGTCTGTGTTATTACAACTGGACACAAACATACAAATGAGTTGACCACTCCGCACCTTCAAACAGAGATATACCCTCAGCCCGTATATGTGGTCTCAAATAATGTGAACTGGGCCGGTGTCCGAGTTTACTTTACTGGACAGGCGATAGTTGGTGTTGAAAATCAGACACGTCTGTGAATAAACACCAATTTCCCTTGATGTTGTTTCGATATTTGTTAAGTGTCTGCTTTCAAAACACATAAATTGGCCGTGATTTTATAGGGAGTGAGAGACAATGAAATTGTTACAATTACTGAAGACAGGAGAAATCGTATAGGCGGATCTTCTGTATTTGTTTTTAACGGTCTTCTTTCCACTTCGGGATTTGTGGGAAGGCCACCAAACTGAGACTGAGACAGTATATTTATTGATATGGATAGAATATATCGCAATTTTACAATGGGTATGCATCAAAAATTTTCGAGTTAATCTTCACAAAGGATACAAAAGAATCTTAATGAAGTAAAAATGTGCAAGGCACGATTATCAAGTATCATGTATGTTTGAAAATAATAAATTCAACCTTTCATATGATGATCTTTCTGGTGATGTTTGAGATGGGAAATGGGGAGTTATTACCATGAAAATGAAATTAACCACATACACGTGCCTTTATATCTAATCGATCTTGACACCCCACTCGACGAAGGGAAAGTACAATTAAGGTAGTTTCTCATGAATTGCCTGCAAGTCAGTACCTTGCATGACCATCCTGACCTAGTGTTTTGCCATTTCAACACCATTGACGCTTACAATATCCAAAGGCTCCAGACGAATGAGTTGTGCTCTTGAACTGCGAGTTTTCGGGGTATTTATGACCTCAGAATCGGATTCAGTTGAAAAAATTCTCTCATAACCCGCAGAGAGGCAAAGAGTGAGTCTCCGCTACTCGTCAATGTAGTGAAAATTAGCGAAAACCAGATTTCTTTTTTTTTGTTCAAGGCATCGCACGTGTACATTTATGGCTGTGGTTGATGAGAAAAACCGCGAAGGATATGAAACTATCAGATTTCACCAAAGGCCCATCTTCAATTAGCGTATCGGGTGTGGAGATCAAGAAAAAACCACGAACTGATGGACACTCGAGACTGATGGAGTAATATGGTAACCTTTTTAACATCAGCTCGGAGTGTGGTCCTTGAAAGCTGGTTACGATTAGATGTGTGTGATCTTAATCAACTGTATAATAACTGGCATGCACTCACTGACGGTGCGAGACCACAACTCTAGACACACATGCAGGAAAGGAGCTCCCATCGCTATTGGTATATCGACGTGCCAATTACTAAATAGACGGAGGCACAGATTCACGTGTATGGAACATATACCGTGTATGGAACTCGTCATGCACCACGAGCACAACGATACTTGGCAATGTCATTTTTTTTCGTTTGCCGAGCACCTGAATGAATTAACATATGTAATCTGTAAGCTGTAATCAGCTTTACAAGCAATTCAATGTCCTAACTCTGTCTGGTTTGGGTGATTTGGGGTTTAGCGCATCCTGGGGAAGGGGTTCAATTCGTAACCCTTAAATAGTTTTCATATCCCTGAGGCTAGGAACTCAAAATTTATTAACCAAACTATAAATCTGCGTCAGGCCCCAACAGAAAATGTAAGGACGTTATAGTCCAAATTCATAGTAAAAAAAAAGCATTTACGGTTTTCCCAATTTTCAAGACATAGAATTTTCTTCGAAAAAATCGGTCGGATAAATTAGAAAATAATGATCTGATCTGATATGAAAATAATTTTGACGACTTTTACGCAGAAAAAAGCAAAAGGTTTGAACGAAAACAGGGGAAACGAACACAACTCTTATATTCCCATGCCCTCCGTTTTGAATGCATCCATGATTTTTTGCTTCGTGTGGTTTTCAGATAGGCTCTGAATGACCGTAATGGGATAAGACAGCTACAGGTCTCAGTTTTCCTATTTGTTCAGCAGCAATGAAAAAAGTTTACATCGAGTGGGGTAGGGATAGCAAACAAAATTCACTGAGAAGAGGGGGGAGGGGTGAGGGGCGGTGTCGGTTAAAGAACAAATATCTATTATTAACACAATGTCCTAGAGTTGGTGGACCATGTAAAGTTAGTTGTTTATAGTATCTATAGTGTAGGAGGGCTATTGAACTTATGGCGAAGTGCCTCCCGAAGACCACGTGGATTGTTGTCCGATTCACGCATATGGGAAGCATATTGTCCGAATTCCTGCGATAAAAGGTACTCTCTAAAAAAACCAGACCAAAAAACATAAATCAATAGAGACGTGCCTTTTGCTGTTTATTAAAACCTCATGTTAAAGTGAGGTCCAATAAACAGATAGTTTACCAGACAGTTTATTTCGATACTGATGTTTCATATGACCGATCGTCTAACGCTCTTCATGTTAATAGTTGCTAAGCAAGTATTCGAGTGATGAGGCATTTGGAAAAGGATGCAATCTGGGAAGGATATAGTCATACATTTATCGAGGTAGAGTGGTGTTAATAAATGTTCAGTGGGGAGATTTTTGTTGTTTGAACATACAGGAACTGTACAGGTTAAAATACAGTAAATGACGTCACTTCCGCCAAAGGTCGATGTTCGTGGAATATCCTGCATTAAATGCTCAGTTGTGTTATTATTGGATAATATCATAGCTAACTTTTATTGTGTTCCGCTTACTTGCTAAGTCTCCATTTATTCCTGAAAAAAATGTGAGAGTTGCGACCTTGTGTTCTGTACAGGACACAATCAAACGACGATACCCACGTGACCAGCTCAGACGGACGAAATGTACTCGTCTCAGAATACAGTTTGCGTCCTCAAAAATCAATTGGTTTGTAATGTGGTTTGGTACATTTCACGTGAAGCGGAAGGAGTGGTAATCAACAACATCAGTATGTAGTTCAAAACTATAAAGCACGAGAAGGCCAGTTTTTCAGGGGCGATCTGAACCTGTTTAACCTGGGACGTAATGGGACAAATCAAGAGTGTATGTTTACCTATAATGGCCATGTGACACTGATACACTAGATCATGTGTGCCTGGGCTGATGCACGTAAATGTATCTAACGCGACCAGTGCCATCGTGGTGAGATGAAGCACGCAATTAAAATCGGTCATCCACGATCAACTTCTTTACATATATTATTTATATTTTACATACTATTTTATCAATAGTTTTGTTCCATTTTATTATTATTATCATTCTTGTCCGTCGGTCACGTGAAGGTGGAATATACAACCTATATTCCTATTCCATCGAAGGTTATGGGTTCCGATACTCATTTAGTTTCTGTCAAGTTTGCAGCTACGTTCAATTCAAAATGGGATTTGTATTTTTGGATGCCAACTTGCAGTTCCCAAGCAAGTCTTGTCCAGATGGAATATATATTTGGACCTATAGCTTTGCATCAATGTAGTCTCGAGAGGGACGATTGCAATTTTGACAAAGCTAACTATCCATGTTTGGATAGCTATATTCCAGAAGGACATGTTTATGGTGTATACATATCTTGCTTAGTAGCATTTGCTACATCTCGTGAAAATTGTGACGTTGATTGTAACATTACGGGACATTGTCAACAAGGCTATTCCACCAAACGCCAAGATCTTAATCGAACAAATTATGTGATAAATATCACAAACGGACCACCGTATAATACGATCGTAGAGTAAAATATCTGTAGCGTTACGTGTCATAACTTGTATCTCGTTTCTCTTAACCGGCGCTAGAGGTCGTTTGGACACAATGTGTTTGAAATCTCCTTGTGTGACTGAGATACATTGAATTTTAGGCAGCGAAATTTGCAAAATGCCTAGCGCAAAAGCCCATTCAGCTATGTGAATAGGTCTACTATTTTGAAAAATACGTAGTTGAAAGTGAAATAATATTTATTGTGGAAATGTCTCTGTGGACGACGGCTGAACATTGAATGTGAATCGTGCGCATATATATGAAAACCTTGTTCCAAACGCGCATTGCACTCCAGCCTATGCGGTGGACAGAAATATGAAAAAGAAGAAATTTTCTTGATTGGGACAACAGAAAACGTGTCTCTTTGTTCCTGAATGATTATTCCATTGTTAGTTATCTTTCTTAGTATATGGCATATTGAAATCTCTCTGCTAACATCTTACCGACGCTACCTTTCATAGGTTTGAATGAACTCTACCGACCTTCTACTATATACAGGAGCCTATAACTAGTAGGGCGAATATACGTTTTAAATAGCCAAAGGCCCATTTCCAGAGCACGCGTCGCGACAACCACAACTGCAAACCACAACTTTTTACAGTTCGGCGCATTTCCACAGCACGCGTTATGACAACGACACTCTCGTAATTTTAGTCATTCAACGGAATGGATTCCCCGCAACGTAACCGGGCTAACGATTACTAGCCCCTCTGATTGGTCAATAGTTCAGCTACAACGCGTTAAAATAGCACTGGCTCTGATTTTGTCGCGCGTCAAAAATACGGTTCTGAAGTCGCCGCGACTGACGCGTGCTGTGAGTACTGCACCGTTGAATAAGATGAGGGCTATTTTTTGGATGTGGTTGTCCTTAACCTGTTAACGGTCATCTGAAATCCAGCCAGAACCTACGCTGATCGCTCGCAGAAATGATGCTAGACCGCAGCGAATGATGTTCATTTTTTGTCTGAATGCCCAAAACGAAATTGTGAACAAAGTTCTAATAAGTACACGTGAAAATATACTGTATCTCGAACATGAACACGAGCAACTCATTTGTCAACTCCGATTTATATGCACACTGTCGTCATCAAACAGTTATCGTAGAAGACATCGACCTCAAAACTCTGCTACTCTGATGAAGGAGATATCTGATCTTACAATCTAAAAAGTTTGCTGATGCACCAACCATTATACGTAGGGGCTTCACTCACCCCCCCCCCCCTGACCGTCACTTATGTGGGATAAGGTATCCCAGTTGGTTTTACTGTATGAGTTTTACGCTGTAGTATATTCCTACGAAGTAGGCTACAGATCGCAAATTGTCCGGTAATGAGTGAGTGAGTCAGTCCATCCGAATCCTTTCGTCGACAAAATAAGGAGAACCATTGACATTAGAACCTTGATTTTTGGCATGAACATGCATTAGGGCATTGTTACCAGCAAGTTCTGAGCTGACGGAATTCTGATGAAAATTTGATTTATAATTATTTTTTTTATTATTTATTGTTAGCTCAGCGAGAACCCGTGGCTGTATGTTTCATTGTATATATAAATACAAAACGTGATGGGATAATGAAATAGGAAATGCTAATTTTCCATCATTTGTTAGTGCATTTATCTACACTGCTATTATCAACTTGCCATTCTTAATACACACAATTCAGTATATTGTTATAGATATATGTAAACTGTGGCCTTTAACGTGTATCCTATTTCACATCCAAACATTTCATCACAGACCTAATCAGGCTTCAAATTTAGGTCAAGTTGCCACTGGTGGTGAAATATCATACATCAAGCAATTAAGTCAGCCTGGTGCAATAACCCAGCAGAACAAAGAAAGATCATCCTTCAGATTAGCCTTTGAGCAACAATGATAAAAGTTTACTGAGGGTGAAACAAAGCCATCCTGCAAGACACCCAAGGAATTTATCAGCTTGTGTTGGCACATTTTGTTGGTATCATGTAAGTTGTTTAGTAGTTTACTCATTCAAATCTCCATACCATATTTTCTGTTATTCAACAGACAAATTTCTTTACTGGTTTTAATTGTTTAAGTTTTACTGGGTTTCAACTGCTACAGATAGTAACATAGTACTGATACGGTAGAAATGGGAAGTGTGAATTTAATTATTCCATGTTTTGTACAATTTGTTCACATGAATGGTGGAATGTCTGGACTCTCAAATGAAAGTGTGTTATACATGTACATATCTGAAGCATGTCAGGTTTGAGGAACAAACATGGTTGCAATTAAGATATAATCAAAGAAATTTCGTGACAATTATTGAATCTAAGTAGGCCCCTACCTAACAAAATTAGCTTAATAAAAAAGGCCTTCCTGGCGTAAATTGTTTTCTTTTGAGAGAGAATGGTATTTTCTGAGTTAAGAGTTTCCTGTATAAAGATAGGTTGTTCAAGGAGGCTTTGTTTTTGCCGTTGTTGTGTGCATCAAGTGTATGGAAACATGATATATGCACCCAGAGCCCTGATCTACAGCTGTATAAAACTCAACATCTGGCATTGACAGCATGTTTAAAGGGTCTTAATTTATTTTCTTCGGGTAGAATTTAACTAGATAAAGTCACTTTGATCATGATGTGAAAATATGAGCACATGCTTTGATTTTTTTTGTACCTCTTGAATATTGACTATATATCACATTGGGATATAATTTAAACAAAAAATTACAAAAATATGTCTAAATTTTTCTTGTGATTTCAAATCTTGATCCATTTTGATTCCTTGATTAGCGGATACAGAATCACTGCCACGGAGTGTGTTGGTGTGTCACAGCAATGTAATTCCGATTCACACAACGAATCTGAGGTGGTTTAATGTTTATCAATGAAGAAAATCACCGATTAACCGTCATAGAATATAATGTGAAACAAGAAAACCGGAATAGTACATTCATCAGATTGCCGATACTCAAAATGTGTTGTCTCATATATCTAGATAACAACGTGATGTAGAGACGCTATTTATTCGTCTTTGTACCGGTTAGGAGAATGACATAGAATGACATAGAATCATTATTATCTTGTGCAGAGAAGGTGTTGGTCTTGAGTTGAATTACCGTAAACTACATAAATGCTATTCTACTATAGTACTATATATAAAAATTTGTTGTATTGTTGGGAAAATAATGCGATTCAAAAAGTTGTTTTGATCCTGGACAAGGGCACTGAAAACCATTAAAGAGATGTAAATGTATTTTCACACGTAAAGCTTCAAATCTACTGAACTTTTTATTATTCAATCTGTTTCCTTTAGTTAAAAAATTGTAAAATTAAATCGGCGATCGTTATTTATTTTTGGAATGAAGGCGCATTAGGAGACTGTTACCAACAAGTTCTGAGCTGACCTACTTTTGATGAAAATTTCTGGTGATTTGTATGAAAATCACTGGCGATTCTGACTTGGACGGTGCCCATCTTAATATAGGCAGGATTTCAACTGGGGGTGGGGATTTCCAAGAGTTCAGTTCGCGTTCGAGTCCTAATGCCTACTCTACTTCGTAGGTCCTGTGACGTTAGTCACACTGCTCATGTGGAATACGGGGATCTCATATAACTTTATCATGGGATGAAAATTCCCACTCGAGAGAAGGAAAATACATCCCAACCGAGCCGCCAAATTCTTTCTCCGGAGTGGGATTTCCATCCCTTGATCAAGTTAATATAAATCATTGCTTTAGGCAGTATTTTAGGAAAAATATCATCGACACTCTGAGAGAAACGTTACTTGAGCGCATAATGCCTGCAGCTTGCGTCGAGCGTCGTGATTGGTCAGTCTGTGTCACACGCGCTCATACCATATACGTCTGTGGGATGAATGATCCCAGCCCGTTCCCGCATATATTTTTCAGATTATTATATGGAAGAGTACATCGTCTGGGATATGTCATCCCACACACATATGTGGTATAAGCGCGTGCGACACAGGTGCCAGTCACTTCACTTGACACGCGCTGCAGGCATGATGCGTCCAACATGTGTCGTTGATATTCCTACGAAGTAGGCTCTCATTTGTAAATTGTCCGGTAATGAGTGAGTGATTGAGTCAGTCAGTCCATCCGAATACTTTCGTCGGCAAAATAAGAAAAACCGTTGACATTATAACCATGATTTTTGGCATGGACGTGCATTTGGGGACTGTTAAAAGCAGGTTCTAAGCTGACATACTTTTGATGAAATTTGATCTACTGAGGTGACCTATAACATTACGCTTGGACCCCCAAGTCATCTTCCTCACTCTACATCGTAGGTCCTGTGACTTTAGTCACACTACTCATGTTTTAAAATACTACTCACGGTGATGATTTAAATTATGTGGGAAAAAGGATTTCGAGAAGAATCTCTTGGAAAGGAAAATACATTCCAACCTCGCCTCGGCTTCTCGGTTGGGATGTATTTTCCATCTCTCGAGTGGGAATTGTCATCCCATGATCAAGTTATATAGGATCCTCTTAATCCCAGAAGCTATTGGGATCTATATCCATAATCGAATACTATAAGTTATACCAGTGTCTTGCGTTGGTATACAGGCTGATATTTCGTCGAGAAGATAAATATTTTCACGAGCCCGAAGGGCGAGTGAAAATATTTATCTTCGAGACGAAATATCAGCCTGTATACCAACGCAAGACACTGGTATAACGAATTTATCACATTGAAGAGCTATTTTTCTGGTTGGTTTAACATATATCACCAACTCAAAAGAAAAACAGGCATAACTCAACGTTGAACAACGACAACGTAAGACATCGTGAGTCGGACAGGCAGCTTCGATCTCTTTTCGATCTGTTCCGCGATGAACAATAAACTGGATGAAATACTTAGCTGACATTCTGACGTTCCTGTTTATGTGGCATATAAAGCTTTGGATGATAATTTATTTCTTATCCTCATCCGCAAATACACAATTTGCCTCGCACAACTTGTTCCAGTAGCGGAACTCGCCCATACAAACTCGCGCAGACAAATTCGCCTGAAACAGGCTTTGCCTGCAGGTGTTGCACGCGCGTCCTTGACTGCGTTGGTATATGGGCACGCGCGTCCTTCACAGCATTGGTATACGAGAATTCTGAATTGATATACCAACGGTGGATAACGAATACGGTCTAATGCACTATGGTAATTAACCAATCAAAACCCTACAATTTACTCTGAAATGTGATAAATTGATATATTAGAGAATGTTCTTGGTATACCCACTCCCTATATGTACAAGCATTTTAAAAGCTTTTTTTTAAGCCCAGTTCCAATACGTACATGTATTTTACCTGCTCGCTGATATATTAAAGCTCATGCCAGGTTTTGAAAGATACAAGCAGTAAGCAGTTGTTTCAATTCCAAAAGCACGTGTCGACAATGACATTAATTACTGACAGTGAGAGCACATGTTATACTGCTTTAAATAGGATACTCTGTAGTTGTAACAATCGTTATATTCTTTATCCTGCACATTTTAGAATGCGGCGACAGGTTTTTCTCCACAGGAAATTCTGTACAGTTCATTGCAATTGGGTTTATTGCGTTGGTAATATCTTGCATAGCAAATCTTATATCCGCGGTGCAAGTGAATCCGGATGTCCTTAGACCAAGGTCGCAGCTTAACTAGCCAGGACACATGTGAAACAATTTCTTACCAACAGTTTTCTATGTCAGTCAGGCAACATAAATTTGCCGCCAATACTTCACCAATGACAATGATTATTCCAGCAAAATAAACAGCCAAACATGTTTTTCGAATTCGACATTCAGTAGCTATTCAGTAGCTATTCTTCTTTGATGGATCAAAGAAGAATATCAATGACCATAATCGAGATAACATATTCATACCGTTTACTCATTATATATTAGCTGGTCCCTAGCAAGAGCTACTTGGTTAACTCTACCAGGCCTGTGGGGGGCTATCTGTGGAAAGACAAAAAAAAGAGAGTTGACACTCCGTGACTTCATAGTTAGTCATATTGGGGTCATTTTGAGTAGAGAATCATGAGTAAGTTCAAGATGGTATTTTTGAAAATGACGTCATTGTGACATCATCAAAGCGGTCATCTTGGATTTTTTAAAACATTTCCTGGTAAAGCTTCACCAAAGGGTATTATGTGGTAAGTTTCAGCTCCCTAGCTCAAGGGGTAAGAAAAATAATTAGGGAGGGCCAAAATGACCCCTGCTCAGGCCTTGACAGGTCCCAAAAAGCCCAGACCAGATACGGTTAGCCGATTTCATCGAGGCAAGCAACATTATGATTCTCATAACAAATCCGTGTCATTGACCAGTATTCCTTTTGGAAATGAATTTCCAAGTCATATTCCAGAATATATTATATCTCAGTCAAGCTTTGATACTGGAAATCGTTTGAATCTATAACTTCTCACTCAAAAATACCCGAAGTTGTATTAGGAGGCGTCATTGTGCCACATGTCGACAAATATAATTTGACTATGTCATATTCCCAGATTCACTGTCATGCCTTCAAGCGATTAAAAGTGGAACTTCAACTCATCCCACCATCTTGAATATTCTGCAATTATATGACTGTAGATTTGATCAACAGATTGATATTGTGTTTTGTTGGTTGCCTTTTGTTGGTTGGCATCAAAGGTAATACTGAGGCTGATAAAATGGTTGTCAGCCCTAGATAATGAGTTGATCCTGATGGAATCCCATATAGCGATTTCAGACCCTCTATCTGTATTTATGTGAGAAAGCTGTTTCAATCTTTATGGGATGCTGTGAATGATAACAAACTTTCGAGTTAAAAAAAAATGTAGGCCATACTCTGATCTGAACAGCAAGAAACGTTTTGATCAAGTCATGATCAGGCGATGTAGAATCGGCCATACACGATTAACGTATATGAACATTTACTAAAAAAGAGTCAGTCCCAAGGTGTATTCCATGCCACGAAGATCTATTTCACAGTGAAACATATTCTTATGGACTGTATAGGTTTTAAGATTGTAAGATATTCTTTTTATCGAGCATCTATTTTAGAAGATCTTTTTAGTCGGGTGAAAGGTTATTTGAGAGAAATCGGTTTGTTACATAAGTTTTAATATATGTGTATGTGTCTTTTTTGGTGTGTTGTGTTGATTACTTCTGCACTGCTGGGTTGTTGAATTTGTTTTGTTAGAATACTAAGAATTGTGTTTGATGGTCGCTGTATATAGCTGGAATATTGCTGAACGCGACATTAAACATTAATTCTCTCTCTCTCTCTCTCTCTCTCTCTCTCTCTCTCTCTCTGTTATTCATTGCGTACAGTATTTTTTTATTCCACTGTTATTATAGTTTCGTCATCGTACTGACTTTCATCTCTGTGGGTTTATGCAAATCTTAGACAAATTCTTCAAAGTTAACTTCATTGGTATTTATCTATAAACTTTTTAGGATTGTTATTAATTATTGTTATGGGGGGCTGCTCTATATATAGGTGTTGATCACCTGTGCGGCATCACAGACATTCATTGTCAAATTCCAATAAAAGTAAAGTGAAGGTGACCGTTTATATCAATACCATACATCTCCCACTCAGTTGTGGTATATGATATGTTCTGAAAAGCACTTTTCCGGTGAAGACCCTCTCCATTCGTTCCATTGGATATTTTCCAATGAACGCCTTTTTGTTTATTTTCATGGTTTATAACACCATGCCTTACTGGTTGATTACATGAATTTGTGAGTGTTTTGTAAAACCCATGGAACGTGTTGTAGACCACCATTCTTGACGATGATATCAATAAATATATGTGGAAATATTGACCTACAAAATCCTTCTCGCTAATATTTTTGGAGTCACTCTCCTCCAGTATACATATCTTGTATCACACAACTGTCATACGGTCTATAACGCGTGAAAAGGAGTTTTGCAAACTCTTAAGGCGTAGAGCCAAATATTCTGCACGCTGCGATCGCATTTTGCCAGTAGTCTATGATATCGAACAACCCGAGAAAATTATAGAGATGTTTGACAGTTTGCTATAATCACGACTTCAGATTGTGATGAATTTTCAGTTATACCTCAAACCTTCTGGCAGACAAGAAGCTTATTGATATGAGGTCACGGGTCAAGGGTAACTGAAGTCCCAAACGAGACATTGCTATATGGCAAATTCCTATCTGTTGTCATACTTGCATACTTTGAAGTAGATTAATTTTAGTAGCAAAAGTATGCATACATCTAAATGTTTCTGATGGGTTACCATCTGCCTTGTCTACTCTAATGTCATCTAATTGCTTTTCCATCATGTCTGTTCATGATACAGATCAACATTCGAAATTCATTCTCTCTGAATACGTTCAAAAATCAACTTCGTACAGCTGAAGGAATCGAAAGTAATCCTTTATTTTCGTACTCATATGGTCCTTCTGTTACTAATCACTGTAGAATACGTATGGGATTAAGCCACCTCCACCACCAGTTGTATACGTACAATATTATAATGTATAAAAACTGTCACATCTGTGATTTTAGTCATGAGACTGCCAAACATTACTTTCTATATTGCCCGATTTTTGCTGCCCCGCGTAAAGTCCTGCTCACACAAGTTGTAAATATCATTAGTCCTGGTATATACTACTCCATGTATTTAAATTTCTTATCTGATCACTTGTTAGATATCCTATTACGTGGCGACAAATCGTTTTCTTGGGAAGAAAATACAAAAGTATTTGAAGCTGTTTTTGAATACATAAATGCTACTGGGCGTTTTAAACGGGCATTGGATGGTTAGGTTTCAAATAATCCAATGTTGTCTTCCTCGTTTTCAATTTTTGCAGAATAATAATAATTGTGTTATTGTTGCCCTATTATAGTCCATTGCCCTTTTCTATTGTCATTTTTTTTATGCAAACGGACGAAAACATTTATATATATATATATTCTAAATAAGTTTTCTAGTTAATCATGGCCAGTTATTGATATTATGTATATATCTGCTGTAGAGGAAACCACCTTTGTAGCCCTTGGGCTGTGTGGAATCCTCTAAAAATAAATAAAGCATTATATTATATTATATCTATTCAGCATTGTTCAGGTTGCATGGGCGTATATTGAGGCGCACGGCTCTTGTTTTATATGCATGCTATATATACATATCATATCGCCTACCCTCTCTGGTGGCCTGTTCCGTCAAGGTTAATTCAAGTATGAAGATTTCTGGAATTGAACTTCAGACTATTCTTGAAATACCGTATTAAAATACACTGGTCTGGGAACCGCACGCCAATAGTATATATTTATGTCTGTATACCGTAATATGAAACATATTTATTAATCATCAAGCTACGCTAATGGGGGGCATTTGTGGGTTGCGAAAACATTGATATGTTTTTCTTCATAAAGACTTGTACAAAAACACTTTAACCGTCTGAAACCGGATCAGATATAAATTATAAATGGTGCCATATCAAGGGACACCCGGGGTTGAACTGATTGATACCGAGCGGCATGCCCATATGGCTAGGTCAATGTCAGTTCATACCATTACTTAATTATTTTTTTCATCTCATATCACGTGTGTTCACACATGCTTCATCCCGTCAATTCTTCGCAGTTGTTTTCACATCATTTTTATAAGACAATATTTGGAACTGATGAGTTCTGTAAAAAACATCTAATTTGTTTGCGTCTTTTTGCAACTGTCAATCACAAGGTAAGTTGATTAATGATCTTTACAGCCGAATATTCCTTACCATTCAATAATGAATATTCCGTAGCATGTTAAGGAAATTCCCTAACATGGTAAGGAATATTCCTTAGTTATGTTGAGGAATATTCCGTTGGTGTAATAGTCGGGGAATATTCCTTAAATTTTGATGAAATTTTTTTCTGTGTAATATATACAAACATACTATTGCTAATAATTAGGATTCTACCATCATGATTTCCAGCAACGCTTATTGAAACAAAGTACACTTTCACTATTTCCGTAAAGCGTTGCAACATGCAGTCGCAACGTCCAATGAAGTTTTGTGTAACTCGCTTGAAATATTATTACATTTCGCTATTTACATTATATTGTATAATCTGTCTCGGATTTCACTAACCATATCCAGTCAAATCCAGACCCGCACTCGCCTAGCTTAGTGAAATATATACGTTTGAATGTTCATTAAAAAATTAATCGCTGCTATACCATCACGGTCTATACGTTTACTTTTTGTGAAGACTGAGGATATACAAAAAGTTCTGAGAAGTTCTTTTAGCGATATTCCGGAGCAGTGCTTCCTGGAAGTATATCACAAATAATTGTATAAATAATCTGTTACAGTTTTTTCTGTTATTTTGGGATTACACATATTAGTATAGCACAGATTCTAGTGCTGAAAATAGGTCGAGCCTCATGCGAGATTCGAACCAGTGACCAACCAGAGTAAAGGCACCTAATGGCCAGCACCATATGTCGGTTATCTATAAACCACTCGGCCAACGGGCCTCCCACAGAAATAGGAGGAAGCAGACAGGTTTTCTTGAAAGCGAACGTACAGTACCCCTCTGATGACCGTTATGACACAGCTCCCAAAGCTGAATACATAGCAAGATATTTTTTTTTCATTTCGAAAGTGATCGTATAACAATATTTTCGTTATTTGGGATTACTCTATGACTAGAAAATGTGTTGACTAACTTTTTCGAAATGATCATATAGTCGTGTCCATATTGGGTCATATCACTGTAATACACCCTCTCATACGAAATATATGTGAAATAGTGAGTGGTTATGTCACGTGTGTGGAAGAATTGGTGACCTACCACGATGCAAATTGTTAGAAGATCGAATTAAAAATTGCATGGCCGACCAACACTCGAGGAGACACGGGTATCATCAGTGTACTCATGCATGCATTCACTAACAACCTATATAAACAGAGTTATCCAAGGACTCCTCGAATTTTCCTGATCGTTTCCTTGTAATTTATTCACTACAGTCCGTCGTTAATTGTGTATTTCAAATATCACGTATGGTATATTTGATATACACCACGACTGACATCCTTTTCTCGGATTAGACCGAAAGAGGCAGAGCTCAACATTCAAACTCGCATAATCATTGGATAGAACAGTTACACGTGATACCCACTCAACAATGTATGCCAAATATTGGCGCGATATTGCATCTCTCGGGGCTTCGCCTTTCGCCCCTCGAGCACAACAGATTAACAATATCTGTCATACACTGTCTCATGCCATCATGTAACTATAACACATTCAATGGAACAGGCTCCATGGAACAATGGAACATGGAACGATGGATACACAGGCTAACCATCTTCTGGAAAGGGTAGCTGATGTTGCTGCTGTTGCTGTCAGTGTGTGGTGAATATACAGGAAAAGAAAACCCTACTTATGTCATGGCTTTCAATTCCGTTCACATCTCTAAGGAATAATAGGAAGTAAAAACTTCCCGCAGTTATTTAATGCTCCTGGGCTCATTTTCGGCTTACGTTTACATCATCAAAACTGTAGTCATGATTGATTATCAATATTATACATATATAATAGAGGGTACCGGAGTAATTATATGTGACTGAAATCGCGTTTAGTCTTGTAATTCCAGGTAGAAGTAACATTACTTTTGTCAAAAATGAAAATTTCCCATAACTATTCGCCAATGTGAATGCAGCCTGGATGACTTGTAGGAAGGTTATGTCAATAAGCCCAATGTAGGCCCAAGCAATAAGTGATGTTACATTCAGCGGTGACAAATATGAACGATATGTGTATCTTTATCAAAAATGTCTCAAATTAGATAAAACTTAAAAAAAAAGATTGATCCAGGCTGTAATGCAAATAATCGTCTACTGGACACCAGATCATGCAGATATTGTAGGCAAACGAATCTCCCAAAATACACCAGGAACGCTGCAAGGAACTTCATCATGGTGAAATGCCAGAGGAGCTGAAAATCTATTAACGATAGCCTGCGTAACCTCCATCGATTCAGACCCGCTATAGGCGAAAAACACTTTCTGGATATCCCGTGTATAGGAAACTCAATGGTGCAAAACCGTCAGTTGAACATTTCCTGATGTATGGGATTATGGTCGTCAGATCCGACATTCGATATCATCACCAAATTGGCTGTTAGTTTATCAGGTCTTAGTCAGGATCTAGATTGCGAGTTCCAGATGACCCATCGTGGCCGCCATCTTGAATCCGACCATAGTGCTCTCAACGAAAGGTTATGCAAATAGAGGTTATCGAAAATGAACCCAAAATAATTAGCTATAACAGTTTGGCATCTTCTTTGACGTCTTGATATTTGTTTGTTCCAGAGTTTACGTAAATCAACCGAGAAAGCCGTGATCCAGATATAGTGTATATGGACCTATATGTATGCGCCATATTCGACAGTATCCACTCATTGCCGAAATCAGTCATGCACATTTGGCTTTCCTTGGATTGTACATACAAATTTGTCATAGTTTTATTTCGTGACCTGAAAGTTATCGAGCAACCTATCTGGTCCAATGATTAAAAGACAAAGAAGGACCTCCATATCCACACCACGGTACTTTATGATACATCCGCTCCAGTTGTATTGTATATTATTTGTTCCAATGGACATGTGTTGTGGATGATGTGTTGTGTCCTGTCTCACACAGAGATAATATTATATGTGTGCTACAAGTAAAACAAGGGAGATTACTCCCTGTGACAACTTATCCGCTTGTTTGGGAGGGTCGATCACAGCATGTATACGTAAATTATGGCTTGTATTGCGCAAGCGAATGTCAAAATAATGGACAGGGGAACATGGATCACCAGAGTGGATGTAGCTCAAATAAATTACACGAGTAAGTTTTAAAAACTAATGGAAGTACTTCGTGTTTACGTGCACACAGAAGCAGCGATTATTTACAAAAGCGACCTTGTCAAATGTAGCTTACTGATAATTGTCGCATTTGACGAACTCCAGTAGATGGCAGAAACACCCCTCCCCACGTTATATAATCTTATAGTAAAGACAGGATGTTAAGATTGTCACAATTTCCCTATTCTCGAGATCCAGGTATATCATCCTAACGATAGAGAGGATACGAAAGAGGAAAGCGGCTGTGCTCACGAAGGGGTCAGACAGAGTGAGATAAGTAGTTCACAGGTCAACGCCACTGTTGCCCCCAGATCAGGAAATCTTTCAAAACACAAGATTTATGGAGGGATATATCAGAGATAGACCACGTGTGATGTACCAAAACTGATGTCAATAGGTCAAACATCACTGCGGACACTTCGTTATCGGCTTGAGTGATTTCTCTAATTTGCATGGAGGTAAACCATAACACTAATTTGGGGCCAGTAACGAGAATTTCGAGAAGAGTAGTGATCTATATATAACTTATTATGTTTAATTAGAAATACTGTCTTCTAGTCCCGGAGTGCAGATTGTTATAACAAGGAATCATTAGTTGGTGTCAGTTGAATGATGGTTATAGTCGTATGTTTACTTACGTGTATGCGCTATATGTACATTCATGTGAAATAACCTAAGCTACACCAACAAAGGAACTTTGGATAAAATATATATGTAAATGTTCCAAAAATTTGGATAATCGGCAAAAAAAATTCCAGTCAAGTCCCCCCTTAAAACCGTTTTCAAATCGAAATAAAGGCATCATCCGCATCGACACCAGTGTGAAATCAAATATATTTGTATTGATTACGTCTAACGAAGACTTCTCGGCAGGTAACATGTACGTTTGTGAGGTGCTGTTCCGGTTCACGGTTACACAGGATATCAATGATATAACTAACTGGACATTTGGGGACATTAATCCTGCTGGGAGTTTGGGGACTACATCAATAACGAAGCCACTGTGCTATGTGTAGGATTTCCCGAATCACAATTGGGACCTCATGACATCTCCATCTCCATATTCGGGGAAATAAGAGTCAACCAATGTCCCTTTTTGCCTTCGTATGAACACGACTATTGCTGAGAGAGCGCGAGATTCCACGAAGACGGCACATCGATGTCCCGCGTCATAACAGTTGGTTAGTATTTTAATCACACCGAGTACAGACTTGCATGATGGACAATATTGCTACTTTGGATGTCCAATAGATGTCGGACTGAAAGATGTGACATTTTATCGACGATCGCCAGGTATATGCGTGTGAACTAAATACCTGTCAGGTACACAAATTACGTCTTCCACCATACGATCTTCATATTATTGGGAATAATTAACATTTGGATGCGAAAATACCACTTCAGTTCCAGATGTTATACAATGGAAGATTGTCTACGTCAAACACTGTTGATAGATCTGTCCCAGCCGCAATATTTGTGTTAAAACGACCAAAACACAGTTGGAAAAATTGTACCCCGAAATATTGGATCCCATTAACTCAATCCTTCTGGTAGAGGCCGCTTCGGTCTAAACTTGGTACACATCAGCAGTTGCAACCAACACCTGTCTAAATATTGATCAAAAGATGCTGCTCGCTAATATTGTTGAAATCAGCCTCCTCGTGTTATACACCAGCGGTTACATAACTCGAATCTCAATGTTTACATTACAGACAACTGTATTTCAGACGTTCAAATACATTTCTCAAGCACCCGGGTTTTGAAGCAAAGCAGCCCAATGAAATCTGAACTACGTTTTGACTTTCTGACTTGGGTGTAAAGCTGTGTGGTGATAATGCTAAAATGTCAAATCGTCGCCATTCAAATCTCACACCCCCAGCAGACAAGCTGAAACGTCAGTGGAAATTTAAATAAATTAACAAATCAAGACGAATGAAAACAATGTATTGTACAAATTTTCGAGAAATAAAATGTTGTTTTTAATCGCTGAACATCAACATATCTATGCAGTTTGATTTGTGAATGAAAATTTACTGTAACTTTGAATGTAAAGGAAATAACAGACAGTATACTGTAACATGTATCTCAATATTATGCTTTTCGATCGTCTTGTTAGATAAAGCCATATTTGGATCCGTTGGTGCGGCAGTTTACTACGATGGCCCATTCTTCAAGGAGTATTCTTTATGTACGAGTGGAGCAAACTTATCCCCCAACTTAGAGATTTCCTTCTCGTGAGTTGATATATGTATTAAAACAAAAGAAAATAAAATGATGTAGAAATAAGCAAATTGAGAATCAGATCATAGTTGATATGTAAGCAGTCAGGGGACTTTCAAAAACGAGTTTGAGATCTAGTTAAAGCCTGGCTTCTTTGAGTGGAGAAAGCTGCTCATGAAAGCAGGCGACTTCGTTTCAACCTACAATCAAAAACATAGATTTTAGTAATATTTATATTATGTACATTATGCAAATGTGCAGTTGTTCAAGTATACTACATGTACATGTGTAGCAAACGTACAGATGATCGAAAAAAAATTCAACTGAAATGGTCCTTAAATTCTACAATAACCATGGACAAGTGATGGACGTGGACGAATAAAAGCCGTGCACGCCTGCAAATATAACAGCCACAAATTAGAAGATGGCAAATATATGTGAACACTTTTGTTATATATTTAGTTCATCTATAACTTCTGGATATGAACAGTTATTGAAACACCGAGTGAGGATGTTCACGCATAATTGATTTTGGTCCTATCCTTCTTAACCCACTCTTCGGAAGTTTATGAAGGAATGAATATTGATACATACCACTTCAACCTTTTCACAGTACTTCGGGATAGCAAACACGCTGGGGTCTTTGATACCACGTGTGATATCAGCCCATCCCATTGTTGTCATGAAGTTGACTGGAAATAAAATAATAATATAGAATACTGTATTTATCTGCAATTCAGAGAATGAACATATCCTCTAAACGGTTATGCCATGTATGCAATGTGGACTATTAGGCAAGGTACATGTTGTGAACATTACAGTTCAATTTCTCGTTCGATCGAAATACCCTTTATTGAGAATATGTAGTAATGTTGAGGGTACAGTTCAGGGGCGTCACTAGAATTTCAAAAGCGGGGGGTGCGAATGTTTTCAATTTCCAAGGGCGGATATAGCGAAAGTTTATAGGGGAATCGACTATCACAACCCAACAGGTGAGGGTGCAGGGGCCGCCTAGGCCCCGGAAGCTCCGGGGTCCTAGATCGCCGAAGATGCGTCCTAAGCGTTTTCCCAGATCTAAATCTGACCATAATGCATGCAGATTTATGGTTCTATTTTCACGTTTGTTTCGCATTTATAAGCACACATCGATGTTGAAAACATCATACCTGGATCCATACGACTTTCTAGATATATTCGATACATACAAAACGATGACCTTTACGTCATGGAACATTAAAAACCAACACGTGTACCAATATGATTGATTTACACAAAACTAAAATATAAACGAATCCTGTCAGACCAACAGGCGAGGGTTCAGCGATCGCCTAGGCCCTGGAAGATCCGGAGTCCTAGGTTGCCGGACAGGCCTCCCCTTGTAGATCCGTCCATGATTCCCCATTTCTCACCATCTCCGGAATGCGCGACTTTCTAGGGGGGTCCGGGGGCATGCCGGAAAATTATATATTTTCACGCTTTATTTCCTGCATTTTAGCGTATTTTAATGCTATACTGGGGTTTGACATCATCCATAATTGTCGTATTTCCAATCTACGAGCAAAAAGGGGGGTGCGTTCGCACCACACGCACCATGGGTAGCGACGCCCTTGCAGTTATTTTTTACTAGATCTACCAATACCGGTGACTGATCACGTTGAGTGTGCGAAATTCAGCGGTTTGCAGAGGAACCTTACAAAACTGTCACTCGAGCATTGATCTTCATTTAGAAGTTCTGGTAGCGTAAGTCCGATCAAACCCTAATATGAAATCATGGAACAGAATATCTGAACGATACCGTCTTCAGCCTTTGACACTTCGGGCTAAATCAATCCAGACCTCCGAAGCGAACTGAAATGGACAGATCAGGACGTCCGCGGTAAAGTGGTGAGCGTTTGCATGCTACCAACACAGCGCAGTCAATTTGAAATGATCAAGCTCGGAAATCGAGTTGCTTCAAGTTTGAATTGTTTATATTTGATCAGATTTGGAGTGAGCGTTGGCGTGCATGTATGTCTAGACTAAAACATCACCACACAGGTCACAGTTTCAGAGCCTGGAGAATAATACTCCGTCCCAGGAGCATCCTCCCCACAGCGCATGCTCCATTTCGCAGGCTCATTTATCATCAATCTCGAAACCAGAGCTATCCGGTCCTGTCCTCCCTACTAGGCTCTGGGACGGCGCTCAGCCGTACGATCGGTCATTGGATAGCACAAGAAACACTAGAATTCAGAACATAACGAGGGCATCTCTGTGGAGATCATGCCGATCTCCCAACGTCATGGACATTACGAGCGCGTCTGACAGATGACGTATGCTCATAATGCATTCTTGCGAAACATTTTCTATTCTGACGTCACGACGTTATTGACGCTGGCGAAGAAAATGACTCATGACTGACGTTTCAAAAGGAATGGAATATGTTCCAATGGAACCGGAAGAGGACACGTGAACGAATTTTTCAATGTATTATGGGACCCACTTTCAGTGAGCGTGGTCCCAGGGGTTCGTCGGAGCGGCCAATTTTCCAGCGGAGAGCGACCCCTGGTGGCGAGGTTGATTTATCATCCCAATCTCGAAACCAGAGCTATCCGGTCCTGTCCTCCCTACTAGGCTCTGGGACGGCGCTCAGGCGTACGATCGATCATTGGCTAGCACACAAAACCCTAGAATTCAGAACATAACGAGGGCGTCTCTGTGGAGATAATGTCGATGTCCCGACGTCATGGATGTTACGAGCGCGTCTGCGCGATGACGGACTCAATATGCATTCTTGCGAAATATTTTCTATTATGACGTCAAGACGCCATGACGCTTGCCATGCAAGTGACTCGTGACTGACGTTTCACAAGGAATTGGATATGTTCCAATGGAACAGGAAGAGGATTATGGGACCCACTTTCAGTGAGCGTGGTCCCAGGGGTTCGTAGGAGCGGCCAATTTTCCAGCGGAGAGCGACCCCTGGTGGCGAGGTTGTTATCATCCCTGCCTCCAATAGCGGAAGTTGACCTTTACTACGTTGCTATGACGTATAGGGGAAAACCCACGTACGCACGGTTCAGTTTGAATCCGGCCGAACAACTCATTCAGTGTTGCACATGAGCGAACTACTTTTTATATGCTCTGTCCAGATAAACAGGGAAAATAATCTCCAGATAATTCTTTTTAACGCTAGGTCAACAGAGGTATTATGCAGACTTAAATAGTAATCGAAATGTTCGACAAACATCTATTTTACTTCTGGCGATGTCCGCGAAGGCCCCGAATCCGGTCCAAAAATCTGACTGGTGGCTGGGGTATTATTAGACCCCCAGCGAGGTGGTTGTCCTCAGAGTATAGTCAAAACTCAAGTCGAGCCTCGTCGTGTGGTCCCATTGGTCACTTACCTCCTTTTTGAGATCCATAAGCAACTTCTCCAATGGGAATACAGTCCATAGTAAAGCTGATCACAGCGGTAATCTGTTCGATCTGTACCATAAACGATCGAGCTTTCAACGTGTTGTCTCCGGCTCCATAATAATAAGAACCCAATTCTTTGGCATCATCTGTACACAAAGATATGAAATATTGAAAATATCACGATGATAAGAAAGGGAGATCTAATTTTAATTTTAAATGTTTGAGAAGACGTGGTTGTTTTGAAGGAGGGGTGAGGGTTAGTCGGTCTCTTATTACCTGAAAATACCTTTGTATCATGAGCCCTTTCCAGAATTTTAACCCTACCTGGCTTGTTGGGGGGGGGGGGGGGGAATGCCCCCCTCTCCCTACCCAACTTTCTGCGCTATCTCCGGAACAACAAAAAATGGAGCTGAAACTCCTTGATTTTATAGTTCATCATATTGGGGTCATTTTTAGCCTATTTGCATAACCCCCGAGCAGAGGATCATGGGTAAATTCAAGATATCACCCAAGGGTATAGTGCGGTCTCAGTCCCCTAGCTCAAGGGGAAAGAAAAATAATTGGGGGGGAGGGGGGCATTTCGTCCCCCCCCCCCCAGGCCAGGATACATCCCAAAAAGCCCAGGCCAGATAGCCAGATAGGGTTAAAATAATGCACATAATGCAGATTGGCTCTTGCGCCAAAGATTGGAGGCAGTTGCCTTTGATAGCGCGCGGGTAAAATCAGTATAAAACTTTACGTATAAAAGTATATTTATTTCACATATATTATATAAAGTATTTATTCCTTATGAATTCATTTGTACCATGACATATCTAGATAAATTTTAAAATAAGCACTTCGAGTAGTTTTGATGAAGACTGCCATCTCTTACCTCCGCCAAATATTCCCATCAACAAGCGAAAACGCACATACGCCAAGGGCCTATCTTTTTTTGATTCCAATTTTATGCCACCTTGAAATTCTTAGTGTCAACAGTGTTGTAAGAAAAAACGTTCCCAATTATTCGAGGAGGAGGATACTACACTCAATGTCTGGTTCTTGTGACTATGACTTACCCGGTAGACACCTCTGAAGTGGAGGTGCGGGACTTGTAGCTTTACATGTTCTCTGCTTCTCATCAATAGCATACATAACATTCTAAGATAAAGAAATGATAAATTAAACTAATTATTCAGATTACACTTCAGCTAATCATGGGGCATCGATACATTTAATTTGCCAAAGAAGTTGCCCATGAACCTCAGTATATCAAATAACAGTCGGATATTAAAATACTTCTTGTAACGAGAGAACATACAGAAAATTTGATATTTCATAGCGAAACCTTAGCTGTTTTGAGAAAAACATTGAGTTCATTTTCAATTGATGTTAAAGTTAACTTCGTGGGATACCTCAGATGGTAGCGATATCCATATCAGCTCAAACCTCATCATGAACTGAATACAATTTCTCGTCTAATTGAGGGCACTACTTAAGTAGTGATAGAATACTTAAATATGCATAAATTTTACTAACATAAAAGCTGGAACCTGAAAGTTTACCTTATTGTAGTCGAGAATCAGCTTTTGGATATAGGGAACTCCATTTGTGGTCATATTGATATAGTCAGCCACCTTCTTGGTCGAGTAGTCAAAGGAAACCCGGATAAACCCCTGTAACGAGAAAAAATGTTTCGTCCTTCTTAAGTTTTCTGTAATAAATATGGCTCTGTGCTGTCCGAGAGTTTTCAGGCTTGTTTGATATACAATTTTTATGAAAGCGATTGAGCGAAGTGTTCATACATGTGAATCTTTTAGAGAGCTTTTCTTTTCTGAGAACTCCCCATAATAAACAGCTTACGTCTCCAGTATTACTCAATATATATGATATGAAGTTATATCAGTTTCAATGCATGCCTCTACTTAAAATTAGCCCTCTTTTCTAACGTTTATTTTACGAGAGGTTTTCGAGAATGAAAAACCTCTTCAACGAAATTTTCGAATTCGAATTTTGACCGTCATCTTTATCTTTGGAATTTTCTTAAGGTAAATGATTTTCTTTATAAAACTGAAGGAAACCAGTATTAGAATCAAATCGATAAACAGATTAGAGGCTATTAACTGATAGCGATACCCGTGGTGGTCCACGCTCCATTAGGCCAAAAGTTTGCCACGCATAATAAGAATTTGAAGGCTAAAATGTCAGTTAAACAAGAATTTAATCATCAAAATGATCTCGCCTGGAGAAAGAATCGATATAGAACTTAACCCTACCTGGCCCGGGGGGGGGGGGCCCTCCCCTCCACCAAACTTTCTGCGCTATCTCCGGAACGTGACTTTATAGTTTATCATATTGGGGTCATTTTGCATAACCCCCAGAGCAAAGGATCATGGGAAATTTCAAGATGGCGGCCACGTGGGGTTGATGGCGGAAAAGTAGGCAAAAACTATTTTATTTCACATCACATTAATATTTACTGATTTATCATACATTTTTTGCGGAGAAATTGCACAAATAAAAAATTCGGAAAATCTGACTGAAAAATCGACCAAAAAATGTCGTTTTTGAAAATGACGTTACTGTGACGTCATCAAAGCGGCCATCTTGGATTTGTTTTACATTTTCTGGTAGAGCTTGACCCAAGGGTATAGTGTGGTAAGTTTCAGCCCCCTAGCTCTAGGGGTAAGAAAAATAATTAGGGGGGGCCATTTCGCCCCCCCCCCCCTTCAAGGCCACAACAGGTCCCAAAAAGCTATTTTCCCATAACTTTTAGTATACAGTTGACAACCGCTATGCTTGCTAAACTTGATTTGAATATGTCCATCTCCCATCTATATGATGAATAAGGGTTCATGCTCCATGTAGTAATCACGAGACAATGCATACAATAGCCAAGTCTGGGTACAACAATATGTCTTCATTTGCGCCTTTTCAGCTGCACAAAGACTCAGACAATAGCTTCCTGCATGAAGTATCTACCGAATATGGTCTTTGCCATTTTCTGCATCAAGTTTAGTGTACAGTTGAAAACATTGTATCGATTAGTTTGTCCATTTTAATTCGAGCTTGTAGAAAATCAATGTTTGGCTCGGCAAGAATTTTCTTTTTTTTTTGCAGCGTGTATATAACAAGCTGAAATCTAGAGCATGACTATTACCTTTTCATTACCTTGCAGCACCTTATACGGCTTCATTGACCTGTCCGCCATAAATTCATACATATATGATGTCACCCTATTCAATTGAGCATCGGTATGTGAAACGACACTGTGAAAGTTTTTTAAAGGGTAATTTTTTTTATTAGGAAGAAATCCTTTTGTAGATTCTTGATGTTATACACGCAAAATAATTTTTTTACAAGCTCCAAAGAACACTAACTAAAAGGACAGACTTCACTGGAGACACCCAAACACTTCGTATAGGCCTGCGTAGCCTACTTTGAAGATAAGCGTCTCCTATTCATGAAATATTACCATTTGTTAACATGAAGCGGACTTTGCCCCCATAATTTCGAATGTAGCGTACTGTATTGGACTTAGTATGCTGTAACGATATATTGAGCAGCTTAGCATCAATATTGCACGACAGCCTATAGTTACCTGATTACCTCTTTTGACCTAATCCAGGGAAAAGAGGTCAACCGTGGTGTATATCAAATACACCATATTTACAAGGGGTGAGTTGTGTAGTAAATATACTACAAAGAAATGATATTCGTCATTGTATATTGTAAGCTCCTGTAAGAAGATTCAGACTGCCATGACTTATTTGTTTGAAGATATTCAAATCTTTCCAATGATGAGAACAAAACATGAATTCCACGTAAAAGCGCCATTCACCAAAAAAACGCCCATTTTCGCACAAAATTCACCCCACATTATTTCGTAGATCAGATATTAGCATGCTGGTTTTTTTCTATTCGTTTCCGATAATCTCCAGGAACACACCAGAAAAGTTGCATTTTACTGAAAAGTATACTATTTTAAAACATCTGTAGAAAAATTGCATTTGACAGGAACTGTATACAACAGACAAAATAAGAGCTCAGAGTCTTAATTTTATAATTAGAAGTGAGAAGTTCACATTAGGAATATGTTTATTGAGAAAATGTGTAAATTAAGAAAGCTCATTTAACGGAGAAGATTTAAAATGGGCATTCGTGATTCCGTCACCATGTTTTTGTGATTCCGTCACGGAATAGATGTGACCTCTGTGATGACCCAACCACTTTTTTCTCAGGGTACACAAATCTTATCATCCTTGGGTACTGTATGTAAGTAAGAGATGTCATATACGGATAATCAGATCGAAAAAAAAAAAAAAAAAATAGGCAAGCAGCACTAGTCAGAACGGAGGAATTTCCAAAGATTATATACCGGTAACGAAAAATCTGCAATATTTCGGAGGATATTAGATTTTATTTGAAACTTGGACAGCAGTAACTGAGCAATAAGACGTAGAAAGTCTGCTTATAAAGAATAAAATTTCAGTAAAGAGCGCTTCAACTTTTAAAGTACCTTCCAAACCGTGATTCTGTCACGCTGGAATTCATGAAATACGTTACAACAACAACAACAACAACAACAACAACAAAATTGGACCAGCTCCTTAGTAAGACTATGTATTCTAATGAATCACTACTGTAGTTTGTATTGCAGCCAAATGAAGTTATCAATTCACCAACGACTTAGTCTCTAATTCCGAACACAGCTGAATTTGTATTTAGGATCTGAAGTGGAGGCATACACGTCCGAAAGGATGTCCAGATTCGTTTATACAGACGTAATAATCGACGGATAGGATATCAGTTTGAAATTAAAGATAGAAAGTTTTGTCACCGTATATCATGTAAATTTTCTTTGGCAATGCCCACACTCGAAATATATATTTGACGAAACCGTGTCTTTATTGTATATAGTAGTTTATTTGGTGTATTTGTATCAGGCATACTGGAGCCTCTGCCTTCTGTCAGTTTCACTAAATTCGATCATCCATGCTTTTTTCATCCCTAAATATCACTTCCGGTGATCGCTTTATTATACCATTTACCGTACTCTAGTGCCTCGGAGGGAGATTAGTACCTAAATTTAGCCAACAGCGGTATATAGCTGTATCAGGCATTGATGTTAGAATCCATGCGAAAACTTCGAATATGTAGAACAGGTCGGGTTTCATTTAAAACTGATGAAACCCCGTCTCCTATTCCTAATGTCATCGAGCTCTGCCAAACTAGGTCAAGGGGAAGTTACATGTATATTGACTGAGGTCATACTGTACTCTGTGCCACACCACTAACATGTCGGCCGTTTGTGAAGTGTTGATATCTGTGTTGATATCATGGCCCACATACATGTAAAATGTACAATTAGCACGAATACCGTCAATAGGGTTATATCCGTCATTTTATCATCGTGAAATGGTTCCACATACAGTGTTTTTTTTCATATAGTCAAACACATGTACGTCTACACCGATGCGTCTATTTCTGGCACCTATCAGCCACGGTCAATACATATATCGTAGCCATTCTGCATAGTACAGTTGAAAATGTCGATCCACATACAAGATGTACAATATGTATGAAGGCGTTTTACTTACAGTTGATATACCCGGCTTTCCATCGCTCACAAACCCATTTATGTCAACGATCACACCTTCAAACTGGTCCGGGACACAGCATGTTTTCCCGGCTGTAGTGTAAGTCAGGGCGGCCAACAACAACGCTACGTACAGCATGTTGGAGTCTTTCACTGTCAGTAGATATGCTTGGAGATAATACTGAGAGTGTTCGCAGAATGGTCTGTGCTCGCTGATAACTGGGGTGTTGGTGCCGAACTGATCTCGTACGATCACGCAATAAACGTTTTATACGCTCACCTCAGAAAATATATGATAGTCACATGGTGTCTATGTAAACAATGTTTAAGTAGGCCATACCAGGATAACCGATCTTGTGACAATGAGACAATGACTAATCGTATCCTATGGAAACTAAAACATCACGTGCCGATCGTCAGGAAGTACCAATAGATTTTGATATATTTTTAAGGGTTCGTCATTTCATGAAATAATCATGATCAGTTGTGAAATAATACAACCCAACCAAGCCTTTAAAATACGTAAATATATGCGGAGAAATGAAACATAAACCGTCATGGTGTTGGGGCATCTTCATACACAAAATGGACTTCTTCGTGCACACTTCGAATTAACCTATATATATCAGCCCACCGGCTCTGTTCAAAAGAATATAGAAATAGACCCGAAGCGTCATTGACCTGCAAACCATTTGAAATTCGAAATAGGTCATATGACTGCGGTATTGATTGGCTGCCCTATGTAACAGGCCACATTGATTGGCTGCCCTATGTAACAGGCCACATTGTTTGGCTGCCCTATGTATCAGGCCACCACTACCGCCAAATTTGGAGGAATGACTTAACCACTGAGGGAATACGTCACCAAACACACAATCGTTGGGTTTGTTCGGATGGGCTCTCTCACTTTTTACGTGGAATTTACACCACGGATTTGAATGCATTCGGTAATCTGATCTATCAAGCTAATTCGAAGTGTGAACGGAAAAGTCAACTTGTGTATGGAGATGGGGGTGGCGTCGGGGGGGAAAGACCCGAAATGTCTCTGGATCACCGTAATTCCGATTATTTCCTTTTTTCCGTTACCATTGACCTTTGGCCTAAATTTTGTTTTTGGATCCATGTCTTCTACGGTCACGCGATTTTTTTTTTTTCAATAATTTATTATTTTTATGCCAAAGTAATGTTGATCTTTGACCTCCTGACCTCAGTTTCGGTACGCGACATTTGCGTCACCTCATAGTTAACCAGGTGAATTATTTTAAAGTTAAGGAATTAACAATTAAGTCGGGAAGAGAAGGTCAAGAAGAAAAATGTGCATTGCGCAAGAGGGAAAAGTCGCAGACTTTGAAATTGTGCTTTGAGTGAACGAGGCAATGAATCACATGTATTGCTTCATCCGTTTATTTAAGCCATGGTGATTTATATGATTTTACAGCTGTTATTCTTGCAACGCTGTCTAAATTGTATAGTTGAATATATACTTAATCCGTTTAGTAGCTATTATTAGCTGTGTGTCAAAGTCAAGAGTTTCACCAGGCGGATCTGACCTTTGATTTACAATAAATTTCACAGAAGGGTTGCCGTATTTGTCGTATATATTATGCATACATATACAATGATGTTTGTTGAACACCAGCTATCAGATTTTGTTTAAACGTGAAATACAAATTATTTATGGGTTAATAAATGATGAAAATCTGAGCCTGTCAAGTTCGTTCAAACAGTTACTTCAAACAAAAACGGTAGTGTGGTCCGTGTAACCTTGCACAATTCAATTTTCGTTTTTTTGTTTTTGGTTTCTCAAAATCAAAAATTGAAATTTGACCGTCAATTTTCAATTTTCGTTTATCGTTTTCGGTTTCTTAAAATCAAAAATTGAAATTTGACATTCAATTTTCAATTTTCGTTTTTCGTTTTACTTCGCGCAAAAATGAAAATCAAATATTGAAAATTGCCTCGACTTGTCCGTTTTTCGTTTTTTGATTTTAACTTTGACTCGTCAATGTTAACTGCGCACGCGCAAGACTTATGATGTTACTTTCGTTTCGCGGAGTAGTATGGAAAGCGCAAATCGAATTATTTAGGCAGGTGTGGAGCATAATATGGAAAAACAGTAGGGGGAAAGATGTGGGAGTTTCACTACACTATAGATCCCTGGAGCCAGGCATTCGAGCTAGAATATAATGGGCCAACTGCGCATGTGCAGAAGCGAGTAGGCAATCGTGCAGCAGGTGTGAAGCATTATATGGAGAACAACGGGGTTGATACACATGGGAGTTTCATTAAAGTAGGGTAGTATAATAAATACATGGGTACCCTAATCACATCTTCATTTTATCTAGCCAATTTCTACGTTCCCACTTCGAACTTCCCTTGATATATCTAGACCCCTTCAATGTTCAAATAACTTATAAATAGACACGAGACGTCACTGACCTCGAAAACATTTGAAATTCGAAATGGGTCGCACAAGAGCGTTATTGATTGGCTGACCTAATTAGTGGGCACCTTATTAGGAGGAAAGACGCCGCTAATAGAGGATGATGTCACTCAACGTGACTTCATTCGCAATCGATGTGTACGTTCTGATTGGTTCTTCTGTCGTTAGTAGGTGAAATTTACACCTCGGATTTTGAAAACTGAAGGGGTCAGATAAATCAAGCCAGGTTCGAAGTGGGAACGTAGAAATTGGCTGGATAAAATGAAGATACCTAATCATAACCCCCAAGGGAACTTCCCACGTCGATGCGTTGAAGCGTTTGACACCCACACTTGCGTTGAAGCGTTTTTGACGCTGAACGTTGGCGAGCATCTGAACGCTCCAACGATCCAGGTCAGTAGTATACAAAGGCTAAATTGATAGATTAGCGCCTCACTGCGCATGCGCAGAAAAAAAAATGGGGAGGTTTTGAGGCAATCTAGCCCCAGAACTCACTTTAGCTGCGAAAACTGACCTCTGGCCTAGTGGATTTCTGGGAGCAGAAACGGAAACGTCGCACCTGTTTGTTTACTTTCTTATTTATTCTACTTTTTATATGTTTTGTACTCTGTCCCAAATGGGATGCTCAGTGCAATAAAGAACCTTATCTTATCATGCACACAATTAATTTTCGGCGGAACCAATCTCGCATTCGTCTATTTCCGTATTGGCGGAAATTAGCCCAGTTGCTGAGTTCTGGTGATAGATTGCTATTATTCAACTAAACATAGAAATAGTTTTGTATAATTTGAATGAGTTATGTTCGTTTGGTTAAAATTAACTGAATTTCACAATAAAATGCACCCGGATCTCTCGATTATCAAAGGCACTATTTCTTAGCCGGCTCACTGCGTGATCGTCATACGCTCCCCACCAGTGGGGATTTGTGCGTTCTATGTGAGAGGCTTGTTCCGCCAATACGGAAATAGCCGAACGTGAGATTGGTTTTGAGGCGGTATTGGGGTGGTTTGCGCAGGAGTGTTGTGCGCAGGTATGACATCACTTCCGGTTTGGGTGAATGGGGCGTGACCTTGGGGGCATGTATTTCTCCGCGGTGATGCGGTCTGGCGGTGATGCGGTGTGCCTCTGCGGACCGAAAGTAGTCCCAAACTCGTGGGTTTTCGTGGAAGTGTTCGGCAATCTGTAGGGACCGCTAGTGGACCGATGGGGTCGAGTGAGGTATTAAAGTGAAGCATTCGTGAAGGGGCATTTGATGGGCTGGGTGTGGGGTTGACATATCGGCATTCTGCGCATGCGCGGCGGCCGAAGGGTATGAAAATAGCCTTTTTGGAGCTAGGGGAGCCCCTAGTGGACCGATGGGGTCGAGTGAGGTATCAAAGTGAAGCATATGTGAAGGGGCATCTAATGGACTGGGCGCGGGGTTGAACTATCGGCATTCTGCGCATGCGCGGAGGCCCAAGGGTATGGAAATAGACGTTTTGGAGCTAGGGAAGCCCCTAATGGACCAATGGGGTCGAGTGAGGTATCGATGTGAAGCATTCGTGAAGGGGCATCTGATGGGCTGGGTGTGGGGTTGAAATATCGGCATTCTGCGCATGCGCGGTGGCCCAAGGGTATGGAAATAGCGGTTTTGGAGCTAGGGGAGTCCCTAATGGGCCAATGGAGTCGAGTGAGGTATCAAAGTGAAGCATTCATGAAGGGGCATCTGATGGACTGAGCGTGGGGTTGAAATATCGGCATTCTGCGCATGCGCGGTGACCCAAGGGTATGGAAATAGACGTTTTGGAGCTAGGGGAGCCCCTAATGGTCCAATGGGGTCGAGTAGGGTATCAAAGTGAAGCATTCGTGAAGGGGCATCTGATGGACTGGGTGTGGGGTTGACATATCGGCCTTCTGCGCATGCGCGGTGGCCCAAGGGCATGAAAATAGCCTTTTTGGAGCTAGGGGAGCCCCTAATGGTCCAATGGGATCGAGTGAGGTATCAAAGTGAAGCATTCATGAAGGGGCATCTGATGGACTGGGTGTGGGGTTGAATTAGGGTCATTCTGCGCATGCGCGGTGGCCCAAGGGTATGAAAATAGACGTTTTGGCATCTAGGGGAACCCCTAATGGTCGAATGGGGTCGAGTGAGGTATCAACGTGAAGCCTAGGTGAAGGGGTATTTGATGGCTGGGTGGGTGCATGTAAAATTTTTCCTGAAAAAAAAAATACGGAACACGGACTTTATCGAAAACCTGGGAAAATGCCTATATGGGGTATGAGGGGTATATAGGTCGCCGGGCTTAACGGGGCTTGTCTATCAACAGAGTTATCTTCCCCTAGTTCCAGGGTGGGTGTATGTAAAAATTTTCCTGAAAAAATACGGAATACGGACTTTATCCTAAATTACGGGAAAATGCCTATATGGGGTATGGGAGGTATAGGACCATCCTGGGAAACGTACTTCTATACATTTGCGGTAGGGTTGTGAGGTCTCGTTTTACTCGTCTCGTCATTTAGAACATGATAGGAAGTGTCCCCGTGCGAATCGGTGAAATTTTTGAAAAAGTACGATATAGCCCCATATAGTCCCATACTGAGGTATAGGATCAATGTTTGTCCCCCTGGGAAACGTACTTCTATACATTTGCGGTAGGGTTGTGGGGTCTCGTTTTACTCGTCTCGTCATTTAGAACATGATAGGAAGTGTCCCCGTGCGAATCGGTGAAATTTTTGAAAAAAGTACGATATAGCCTCATATAGTCCCATACTGAGGGTATAGGATCAATGTTTGTCCCCCTGGGAAACGTACTTCTATACATTTGCGGTAGGGTTGTGGGGTCTCGTTTTACTCGTCTCGTCATTTAGAACATGATAGGAAGTGTCCCCGTGCGAATCGGTGAAATTTTTGAAAAAAGTCACCGAGCCCCATATAGTCCCATACTGAGGGTATAGGATCAATTTTCCCCCTGGGAAACGTACTTCTATACATTTGCGGTAGGGTTGTGGGGTCTCGTTTTACTCGTCTCGTCATTTAGAACATGATAGGAAGTGTCCCCGTGCGAATCGGTGAAATTTTTGAAAAAAGTCACCGAGCCCCATATAGACCCATACTGGGGTATAGGTTCAATGTTTATCCTACTGGGAAACCTACTTCTATGCATTTGCGGTAGGGTTGTGGGGTCTCGTTTTACTCGTCTCGTCATTTAGAACATGATAGGAAGTGTCCCCGTGCGAATCGGTGAAATTTTTGAAAAAAGTCACCGAACCCCATATAGTCCCATACTGAGGGTATAGGATCAATGTTTGTCCCCCTGGGAAACGTACTTCTATACATTTGCGGTAGGGTTGTGGGGTCTCGTTTTACTCGTCTCGTCATTTAGAACATGATAGGAAGTGTCCCCGTGCGAATCGGTGAAATTTTTGAAAAAAGTCACCGAACCCCATATAGTCCCATACTGAGGGTATAGGATCAATGTTTGTCCCCCTGGGAAACGTACTTCTATACATTTGCGGTAGGGTTGTGGGGTCTCGTTTTACTCGTCTCGTCATTTAGAACATGATAGGAAGTGTCCCCGTGCGAATCGGTGAAATTTTTGAAAAAAAGTCACCGAGCCCCATATAGACCCATACTGGGGTATAGGTTCAATGTTTGTCCTACTGGGAAACCCACTTCTATGCATTTGCGGTAGGGTTGTGGGGTCTCGTTTTACTCGTCTCGTCATTTAGAACATGATAGGAAGTGTCCCCGTGCGAATCGGTGAAATTTTTGAAAAAGTCACCTCATATAGTCCCATACTGAGGGTATAGGACCGATGTTTGTCCCCCTGGGAAACGTACTTCTATATATTTGCGGTAGGGTTGTGGGGTCTCGTTTTACTCGTCTCGTCATTTAGAACATGATAGGAAGTGTCCCCGTGCGAATCGGTGAAATTTTTGAAAAAGGTCACCGAACCCCATATAGTCCCATACTGAGGGTATAGGATCAATGTTTGTCCCCCTGAGAAACCCACTTCTATACATTTGCGGTAGGGTTGTGGGGTCTCGTTTTACTCGTCTCGTCATTTAGAACACGATAGGAAGTGTTGCGGAGCGAATCGGTGAAATTTTTGAAAAAAGTCACCGAGGCCTGGGTAGGCCCATAGGCCTATACTGCATGGCTATGGGTGTATAGGCCCATACGGGGTGGACATGTTGGAGTCTAGGTGGGCCACTCATGGTCCAATGGGGTCGAGTGAGGTCTTGTTTTGAAGCTCTCGTGGAGGAGCACTTGACTACACTAATGGTTCGTCCGTGTTCAATAGTCTGCGCATGCGCAGTCTGGCCGTAGTATAGAAAACAGGCATTTTGGGTGCTATGTAGGGGTGTGTTTGGGTTAGAGATGAGCTAATCACGGTTCGAATGGGTCGTGTGAGGTGTCAAAGTGAAGCTTGTGTAGGGTAGAGTCAGAATGGTGTGTTTTTGAATGCATGTCGCGTTAATCTGCGCATGCACAGTTGGTTGTAGTAAGTAAAGTGGCCATTTTGGGGCAGCGAAGGAAGTTATTTGGGGTCGAGATGGGCTAATCACGGTTCGAATGCGTCCTGAAAGGTGTCATCTTGTAGTTCTCGGGGTGTACACTCCGATTAGAGGGATGTTCGCGTCATCTGTGACGTCATCGGTGACGTCATCGGTACGAGTAGTAGCGAAAGTGGACATTTTCGGGCAGTACATGAAGGTATTTGGGAATCGAGATGGGCTATTCACGGTTCGAATGCGTCCTGGAAGGTGTCATCTTGTAGTTCTCGGGGTGTACATTCCGATTTGAGGGATGTTCGCGTCATCTGTGACGTCATCGGTGACGTCATCGGTACGAGTAGTAGCGAAAGTGGACATTTTCGGGCAGTACATGAAGGTATTTGGGGTCGAGATGGGCTATTCACGGTTCGAATGCGTCCTGGAAGGTGTCATCTTGTAGTTCTCGGGGTGTACATTCCGATTTGAGGGGTGTCCGCGTCATCTGTGACGTCATTGATGACGTCATCGGTACGAGTAGTAGCGAAAGTGGACATTTTGTGGGTGCGTGAGGGTGAGTTTGGTGTAGAGATGCACCATCCTTAGTCCGAATGCGTCGTGTGAGGTGTCATTTTGTAGCTCTCGGGGTGTACATTCCGAATTGAGGCATGTCCGAAGCATCTGTGACGTCATCGATGACGTCATCAGTAGGAGTATTAGCGAAAGTGAGCCTTTTGGGGCAGTGCAGGAAGGTATTTGGTGTAGAGATGGACCATCCGCGTTGCGAATGCGTCGTGTGGGGTATCATGTTGTAGCTCTCGGAGTATAGACCCTGATTTCAGGGATATTTATAGCATCTGTGACGTCATTGGTGACGTCATTAGTACAAGTTGTAGCGAAAGTGGGCCTTTTTTAGCAGTGAAGGATGTTATTTGGTGTAGAGATGGACCATCCGCGGTCCAAATGGACCGTGTGAGGTGTCATCTTGTAGCAACGCCCACCAACACCATTCTTAATGCTTCAACGCCCTGGTGAAATAGCTCAGAAGCTCTGATATTCCATGGAATTGTCACTAATTCTTCGAAATGCGGTGATGCCCGTCAACGCCCGTCGTTACACCTTAACACTCTAACATAACGCCATGATATAGACCAGAGAGAGAACAACAACAGCAACAACAACAAGGATGACACATGAGAGAACAACAACAACAACAAGAAGTTTTTTTCATATAGTTTATTCTCCCCAATGTTACATCATACCCACGCTGGGGGAGCCGCGTTGGGTATATTTACAATTCAAGAAGATTCTTATCCAATCAGAGGCCACCATTTGCATGTTTCATATTCGTTCCTGTCCGTTAGATGTATTCTTGTCCAATCAAAGTCTCCATTTCAGAAAGTGCCATCTGAACCGTTTATTCTAATCATCGTCGGGCAGGCCAGGATACCGTTGAGGCAACATATCCTCAGATAGTTGTTTGCGCATTCTGAGTATCTATCAGTGCGTGGGTGAATACTTTCATCCGATGGAGGTGGTGGTCAGTTTAACCACGAAGAACGCAACATTGGTCAATATCTCCATTATCCACTTGGTGTTACAATTCAAGAACACTCTTGTCCAATTAGAGACCACCATTTGCATCTGTCATATTCGTTCCTGTCCGTTAGATGTATTCTTGTCCAATCAGAAGTCTCCATTCCAGAAAGTTCCATCTTCGGCCATGTTCGCTTTGAACCGTTTATTGTAATCATCATCGGGCAGCCCAGGAAACCGTTGAGGCAACATATCCTCAGATACATGTTTGTGCATTCTGAGTATCTATCAGTGCCTGGGTGAATACATTCACCCGATGGGAATATTCCGTAGTTTGGTCACGAAGAACGTAACATTGGTGACCCTCTCCACTGTCCACTTGGTGTTGGGGCGTTGTTGTTGGGCCCATTTCAAGGGATCCACGGTGTCCAGTTTCTCCAGCATCGTCTGTAGCGACACTCGGTTAATGATGGTAAACGGTTGGTCAAATACCTGGATGTTACTGCTCGGGTAAAAGTATCGGACTTGGTCTGTCTCCTTATGCCGCAGCACATAACCAAACGCCAGATTTAATTTGAAGGACGTAGCTTGATCTTTGAAGATGGCTTCCACGTAGCTAGGTAGACGGGCGAGGTCGGTCAGTCGAAAATTGTAGATATCTTGAATAGGGCGATGACGGTAGAAACAGTGCCGTATCATGGACCAGTGGCGCCGATAAATGTCACTCACTGGCTGGGCGTCCTGTAAGAGATCGCTAGGAACAGTTATGGGCTCGTCCAGAAAATGTTCGATGTTGTCAGGCGTATGACTCGAAACCGTAACGGAGGGGTCCGGCTGGATATCCAGGCCCTCCTGGACCGTGGGTATAGGCAGGCTCTTCGTCATCGCATCACCAGTGGCGTTCGTCTCTCCGGGTTCATCTTCACTGGGTCTGACCTTCCGCGGCTCCTCTTTAGTGGAAAGTTGTCGCCCAAACCGTAGAGACGGGGCATGCATCAAACGTTGGTGCTGTCTAAACCGACTGGGTCGTTTGAAGAGTCGACCACAATCATTACATAGTACCGTCGCACCCGCGTGGAGTACCCTCTCATGACGCAGTAAATGATCCTTCCGATTGAATGACCGTGCGCAGATTATACAAGTATACCGAGCATCGTTGTGGGTGGAGGCCTCGTGGCGTCGTAACGTATCTAGACGAGTAAACAGCTTCTGGCAGGTTGTGCAAATGAACATCTTGGTGGTTGACAGAGTGTCTGATGAAACGGCCAGGCCGCCTCCCTTTTATAGCACGCTAGCTGGTGATCTATTTTTAGCACACTCAGTTCAACTATCCCCAAGTCGAGGGCCGGCCGAGCCGTGACATCTTCGGTAACATCCGTGTCTCTTCGGTCACCTCCGTACCGTCAACGATCAACATGTAGACATATAGAGTATGTACGGCATGTTATGGTATTCATCAGTGCATGAGTGACGCATTCAGCCGATGGGAGTGGTCGGTCAGCTTGGTAACGAAAAACGTAACATTGGTCACACTCTCCACTGTCCACTTGGTGTTGGGGCGTTGTTGTTGTTGGGCCCATTCCAAGGGATCCACGGTGTCCAGTTTCTCCAGCATCGTCTCTAGCGACACTCGGTTAATGATGGTAAACGGTTGGTCAAATACCCGGATGTTACTACTCGGGTAAAAATATCGGACTTGGACTGTCTCTTTATGCTGCAGCACATAACCAAACGCCAGATTCAATTTGAAGGCCGTAGTTTGATCATTGAAGATGGCTTCCACGTAGCTACGTAGACGGGCGAGGTCAGTCAGTCGGAAATTGTAGATATCTTGAATAGGGCGATGACGGTAGAAACAGTGCCGGATCATGGGCCAATGGCGCCGATAAATGTCACTCACTGGATGGTCTTCGTGTGACAGATCGCTGGGAACATTTATGGCTTCGTCCACGAAGTGTACTTTGCCCTCCACGTCGTACAAAATCTGGCCCAAGGTCTTGTCGTCGGAATTTGACTGTTGAATTAGGGCGACATCATCATCGGCCCTCGTGCGATGGGTGGGAGTTCCCCCTGTTTCGATATTGATGCCTACGGGCTCTTCTATCTGCAAACGTGGCTGCGGAACAGGGTGTCGTGTGCGTTGGTGTCGCAGCAACTGACTGGTCAGTTTGAAAAGCCGACCACATTCTTCGCATGGACGCTTGGGTACTTCATGGCGTGCACGTGTGTGGCGCTGTAAATGATCCGGGCGCTGAAACGACAGTGTACATATCGTACAGTTATACCGGGCGGTTCCTTCGTGCTTGGTAGCCTCATGGCGGCGCAAGTCGTGCAGACGAGTGAATGATTTCGAGCACGTAGTACAAGTGAACATCTTGGTGGTTGACAGAGTGTCTGATGAAACGGCCAGACCGCTTCCCTTTTATAGCACGCTAGCTGATATCATGTTCGGGCACTTCCGTGTCTCTTCGGATGTAAAAGACCCCGGATGTAAAAGTGCCAACATGTGCCAACATGTCCACCCCGTATGGGCCTATACACCCATAGCCATGCAGTATAGGCCTATGGGCCTACCCAGGCCTCGGTGACTTTTTTCAAAAATTTCACCGATTCGCTCCGCAACACTTCCTATCGTGTTCTAAATGACGAGACGAGTAAAACGAGACCCCACAACCCTACCGCAAATGTATAGAAGTGGGTTTCCCAGTAGGATAAACATTGAACCTATACCCCAGTATGGGTCTATATGGGGCTCGGTGACTTTTTTCAAAAATTTCACCGATTCGCACGGGGACACTTCCTATCATGTTCTAAATGACGAGACGAGTAAAACGAGACCCCACAACCCTACCGCAAATGTATAGAAGTACGTTTCCCAGGGGGACAAACATTGATCCTATACCCTCAGTATGGGACTATATGGGGTTCGGTGACTTTTTTCAAAAATTTCACCGATTCGCACGGGGACACTTCCTATCATGTTCTAAATGACGAGACGAGTAAAACGAGACCCCACAACCCTACCGCAAATGCATAGAAGTGGGTTTCCCAGTAGGATAAACATTGAACCTATACCCCAGTATGGGTCTATATGGGGCTCGGTGACTTTTTTCAAAAATTTCACCGATTCGCACGGGGACACTTCCTATCATGTTCTAAATGACGAGACGAGTAAAACGAGACCCCACAACCCTACCGCAAATGTATAGAAGTACGTTTCCCAGGGGGACAAACATTGATCCTATACCCTCAGTATGGGACTATATGAGGCTATATCGTACTTTTTCAAAAATTTCACCGATTCGCACGGGGACACTTCCTATCATGTTCTAAATGACGAGACGAGTAAAACGAGACCCCACAACCCTACCGCAAATGTATAGAAGTACGTTTCCCAGGGGGACAAACATTGATCCTATACCCTCAGTATGGGACTATATATGGGCTATATCGTACTTTTTCAAAAATTTCACCGATTCGCACGGGGACACTTCCTATCATGTTCTAAATGACGAGACGAGTAAAACGAGACCCCACAACCCTACCGCAAATGTATAGAAGTACGTTTCCCAGGGGACAAACATTGATCCTATACCCTCAGTATGGGACTATATGAGGCTATATCGTACTTTTTCAAAAATTTCACCGATTCGCACGGGGACACTTCCTATCATGTTCTAAATGACGAGACGAGTAAATACCTATTTTCATGCCCTTGGGCCACCGCGCATGCGCAGAAGGCCGATATGTCAACCCCACACCCAGTCCATCAGATGCCCCTTCACGAATGCTTCACTTTGATACCTCACTCGACCCCATTGGACCATTAGGGGCTCCCCTAGCTCCAAAACGTCTATTTCCATACCCTTGGGTCACCGCGCATGCGCAGAATGCCGATATTTCAACCCCACGCCCAGTCCATCAGATGCCCCTTCACGAATGCTTGACTTTGATACCTCATACGACTCCATTGGCCCATTAGGGACTCCCCTAGCTCCAAAACCGCTATTTCCATACCCTTGGGCCACCGCGCATGCGCAGAATGCCGATATTTCAACCCCACACCCAGCCCATCAGATGCCCCTTCACGAATGCTTCACATCGATACCTCACTCGACCCCATTGGTCCATTAGGGGCTTCCCTAGCTCCAAAACGTCTATTTCCATACCCTTGGGCCTCCGCGCATGCGCAGAATGCCGATAGTTCAACCCCGCGCCCAGCCCATCAGATGCCCCTTCACATATGCTTCACTTTGATACCTCACTCGACCCCATCGGTCAACTAGGGGCTCCCCTAGTTCCAAAAAGGCTATTTTCATACCCTTCGGCCGCCGCGCATGCGCAGAAGGCCGATATGTCAACCCCACACCCAGCCCATTAGATGCCCCTTCACGAATGCTTCACTTTGATACCTCACTCGACCCCATCGGTCCACTAGCGGTCCCTACAGATTGCCGAACACTTCCACGAAAACCCACGAGTTTGGGACTACTTTCGGTCCGCAGAGGCAGACCGCATCACCGCCAGACCGCATCACCGCGGAGAAATACATGCTCCCAAGGTCACGCCCCATTCACCCAGACCGGAAGTGACGTCATACCTGCGCCCCATTCACCTGCGCACACCGCCCCAATACCTCCTCAAAACCACCCCATTTTTTTTTCTGCGCATGCGCAGTGAGGCGGTATTAAGCCTACTTGCCCTTTGTATACTACTGTTGTGTTTGATCATGTGAACGGTTTGAGACATTTGTTGAAGAAGTTATCGCATAGACTTATCTGACTCAGGCATTGATTGTGATTGCCCATGTAAACGGTATGAGACATTTATTGAAGTAGTGCTCGCATCTCAGTCACGCATTGATTATGAATGCTCATGTGGACAAATTGAGACATTTATTGGAGTGGTGATCGCATAGACTTATCTTAGCCAGGCATTGGTTGTGGATGCAGCCAGACCGCTTGATTGTTTCTGGGTGTTCATGTGAACGGTATGGGACATTTATTGAAACAGTGCTCGCATATAATTATCTCAGTCAGGCGTTGATTGTGTGTATTCATGTCAACGGTTTGAGATATTTATTGACGTAGTAATCACATAAAATCATTCCAGTCAGGCGTTGATGGTGATTGCTCATGTGACGGTTTGAAACATTTATTGAATTAGCGCTCGCATAGAATTATCTCAGTCAGGAATTGGTTGTGATTGTTCATGTGAATGGTTTGAGACAAGAGGTACTCGTATATCCTTTAGACCTGACTTATCCAAGATTGGACTAACTGGTACCTCTGGCTGGCTGTTTACAATAATCATATGTGTTACAGTAATTCAGTATTGTATTGGATTATTGTCTATGAATGTTTAGCTTTTTGACTCGGGAGAGCCAAGAGAGTCAAGATCACCCAGGTGTTCGTTTGAACAGTCACAATCAAAGCGTGACTGAGATACATTATTCTCTAGATGACGACTTTAAAACGAATGTCATATGGATTAAGAATACTGATCCACGAAATGGATTTGATATTTTTGAAACATCATGATGTCTTGCCGGCATCATTGAAAACTGTTGACCGCTTCTCTCTTGCAGGAAACTAGTCCATGGTTATGTATACTAAGATTGTCTTTGGATTATGAACGCGGATATTCTTTAACGGACGGCGGCTGAATCATGAAGGACGGACCAGACGCTCGTAATCTTAGATTTACACAAGTTATATCCGAATTCTCCCACGCTACAAGCAAACGCCATCTAGGCCTACTCTAATTTAGTGGAGTAGGGTGTTAAAGGAAAACTCGCTTGAGCGTGGTTTTCGAGAATAATCCATTTCATGTCGCATACAGAGCGATTTTATTTCGCGCTGACCAACTGTAGGGCGCCGTCATTAGATTAGTCAGAGTTCAGGTAAATTTACATCAGAGTTGAGGGAGAATGACGTCCGAGTTGAGTGGAAGTAATGTCAGCATTGTCAATCCCGAAACCAGAGCCATCCGGTCCTGTCCTCCCTACTAGTTCGTTGGAGCGGTCATTTTCCATCGGAAAGCGACCCCTTGTGGCGAGGTTGCAGCGTTGTGGCGACGAACATGTGACGCTACCAATGACGTCACGTGGAACAAGAACAACGTTACAGCCCATAGATACCGTGGCGCCCTACAGTCACTCTTCGCAAAGTGAACACATCCCAAATTATCACATCGAGTGGATCGAATTTCCGTGGAACACCTTATGCCACAGAGCATATACACATAGTACAAATTCCTGAAGTAAAATGACGTCGAGGAGACTTCTCCTTTTAAGGTCACAAACCTCCATTGCACTTTTTGGGTGCAATATTATCATCAGGACTTGACTTCCGGTGAGCATTGATTGGCCATTATATCTGATTGGGCCAGAAATGGTCTGTGCCGTATTTTAAATGTTTCTATAATATTTGACTCTCAAATATATCAGAACCACCTTTTCATATTTTAATCGGAAAAAAATCTGGGCCAGTTTGATTGGCCACCCCCGAAATTTGCCGTGATGGTTTCAGGCTGGATTACCCTATTTCTGGCGATCTTATCTCGAAAAAATGGTGGGGAATGTATGCTGAATTTTCCATATGTTTGAGCGGAAAGGCCAGGCTATCTGATGTGGTGGGTCATTTGTGGCGGCGAGTATTTGGGAATATAGTTTTGTCAAGATGTTCTCTTCCAATTTACTACATATTAAGTAAGGCGGATAATTAGTGGTTTGTGACCTTAAGCCTTGTACACCATGTGAGACGGACATGAGAGGTTGATATTTCAATGAGGAAGACTGGGAGCAGTAGTCACATTGTTAATATTCTATCCAGCTGATCATTTGAACATTTCTTCTCACCTACATTCAAATATGTATTTCGTTTCCGCCAACTCATAATGTGTACCCAGTTAGCATTGTACGAAGTTCGAGGAATCCGTGCCCCCATAAAACGATGAAGAAAAGCGTGTTTCGACGTTCAAGGAGCTGTCGCACTGTCACGTCGTTGTTGGCTCGTGCCGATGCCCGGGTCCTAACTCACGTACAAACAGAGCACTTGTTTGATCTAATCTTTTGCTCGTTCTGTCTCTATGCCCTGGAAACACATTGTTTGTCGACCAAATCTTAGCGGGCTTTGTTTTGTTATCCCAACCTCCCGTCCAATAATCGTCAGTAAATATGTATTGTTTCTACCCTCGTCCTGTATCGACATCTTCACCTCTTTACATTGGCTACAATGGATAATTTGTGGTCCATTTTCTGCTCTTGATCTATCTATAACGTCTTTGACCTTATTTTGTTTTCGAGATTTATATACAATAAAGAAGCTCTAACTTGGATGTCCCCTTTCATCCACGTTCTATGGATATGAAAATGTTCGTATCGCCTAATTTATCTACCAGGTCTGGGCGCTTTCGGTCTGTCCCAGCTTGGGGGGGGGGGGGAACATTCACGCCATGATGACGCCATCTTTTTTGGACGATTTCAAATATTTGTCCCCAAAAACTAAAAAAAAAAAAAAATTAAGAGAAATTAAATTACTTTTAGGCCATTTTAGGCAAGAAAAATGCGAAAAATTTCGCAGAGGCAAGACCGAAAACATGACTTTCTGAGGACACCTTGTGGACGCCACATGGTCCTGTGCACCTAGAATTATGAAAATAGTCTCAAAATTGCCGCAATAAGATTCGTAGAAAACTTTCAGCTCCCGTTCCCGCCCCCACTTCCACCCCAGGCCAGATAGGGTTAAATCCTCATCTCGTGTATACCCAGGAGTAATTTTTCATTGGATTAAATCCATCCCGAGTATACCGGGGAGTAATTTTTCATTGGATTAAATCCATCCCGAGTATACCGAGGAGTAATTTTTCATTGGATTAAATCCATCCCGAGTATACCGAGGAGTAATTCTTCATTGGATTAAATCCATCCCGAGTATACCCAGGAGTAATTTTTCATTGTCAGTCATCGTCGAGGAACAACATCGCTTCTAGGAGGACTACCCTACCGATACGCTACCCAAGATACACGTTCGCTCTCTTTGCTGTCTAGTTGTAGACGTTCGCTCTCTCCGTTGCTTAGTTGTAGACGTTCGCTCTCTCCGTTGCCTAGTTGTAGACGTTCGCTCTATCCGTTGCCTAACTGTAGACGTTAGCTCTATCCGTTGCCTAGTTGTAGACGTTCGCTCTCTCCATTGCCTAGTTTTAGACGTTCGCTCTCTCCGTTGCCTAGTTGTAGACGTTCGCTCTATCCGTTGCCTAACTGTGACGTTCGCTCTATCCGTTGCCTAGCTGTAGACGTCCGCTCTCTCCGTTGCTTAGTTGTAGACTTTCGCCCTCTTCATTGCCTACTTCTTAATCGTTGAGTTCAGAGATGGTATCCCTGCATTCTGTCGAATGATTCTCGATCAGGATGAGGTTTCCTCCATTGCATGCGTTTTTTATAAACTCAGATTATATCGTCGCTATATGGTCGAAATACTGCTGAACGCGTATAGTCCATGAGCCAGACCAGATATCGGTACCACCTGGGGTGGCAAATTCTCATTATGTTTTTTTGGAAGGCCTATATCCATAGATAATAAAAAACTTTGAAAGCAGTCCGGGACTCACAGCTTAATGGTAGTAATCACCTCATAAAGATGGACACCCGAGTCCAATCTGAGGGACCAGATTTGGGGGTAGGGGAAATATAAAGTTAAATAACTTTGCACGTAATGGTGATATAGTGACATTTGGCCACTCGAAATGTTGGTAATCAGATCCTCTATATTTTGGTATCTATTATGTGCTAATATGTCAATTATTTAGGTCACCAGAGGTCAAAAGGTCACGAAATCTGAACCCTGGATAAAACGTGACAACCTGTAGGAAAACTCGCTGCAGATACCATACCAATGTGATTTTCTTAACGTAAATGGGTTCAAATGGAAGCCAAGAAGTAGCCAAGTCTATAATAAGTCGAAACAAGTGCAGTTTATTATTATTTAGACTATGGCACAGAACTGTTTTTGAAGTATTTTCAAAATGGTCTTTTTCTTGCGCTAAAACAGGCAAAATTGTATGAAGTTGGACAGCTTGAAATTAGTTGCATATTTTGAGAAATAACTACTCCAAATGCTAATGGCCATGTCTTCGGTCTATTCAGGGATTAGTTAAGCTACATTTAGGTCACCAGAGGTCAAGGTCAAAGATTGCCAATTATTAATTTTCTACATTTTTACTTGGGAATTTCATATTACAATGTATTTACATTGCAACAAGTTTCAAGTATAGAGCATCAGAGACATCGCTGGTGCACCCTGTACCGTATAGCCCGTAGGGCATAGGTTATACCAGGATGCAAGTGCACCAGGGATGGTGTCCGCAGGGGTCAAAGTTCAATCATCCTCTAAATCCCCTTTATTGCTTGTTAAGGCGCTTAGACGGGCGTTAAGGCGTAACGATAGGGCGTTAAGGCGTTGAGACAGGCGTAACGACGGGCGTTGACGGCATCACTGCATTTCGATGTATTGGTGGCAATTCCATGAAAATCAGAGCTTCTGAGCTAGTTCACCATGGCGTTGAAGCGTTAAGCTAAGCGTTGATGAGCGTTACTGTCTATAAATGCAAGCGTATTCACAAATCCCCTGGGGTGGCAAACTCTCGTTATGTTTTTTGGAAGTCCTATATCCATAGATGAACAAAAAAACTTTGAAAACAATCCGGGACTCGCAGCTTAAAGGTAGTAATCACCTCTTAAAGATGGACACCGGAATCCAATCTGAGAGACTAGATTTTGGGGTAGGGGAAATATAAAGTTGAATAACTTTGCAAGTGATGGTGATATAGTGACATTTGGCCACTCGAAATGTTGGTAATCTGATCCTCTATATGTTGGTATCTTTTATATGCTAATATACCAATTATGTAGGTCACCAGAGGTCAAAGGTCACGAAATCTGACCCCTGTCTAAAACGTGACCACCTGTAGGAAAACTCGCCGCAGATACCATACCAATGGGACTTTCTTAATCTCAATGGGTTCAAATGGAAGCCAAGAAGTATCCAAGTCTATAATAAGTCTAAACAAGTGGAGTTTATTATTATTGAGACTGTGGCACAGAACTGTTTTTTGACGCATTTTCAAAAATGGTATTTTTATTGCGCTAAAAACAGGCAAAATTGTATGAAGTTGGACAGCTTGAAATTAGTTGCATATTTTGACAAATAACTACTCGAAATGCTAATGGTCATGTCTTAGGTCTATTCAGGGATTAGTTAAGCTACATTTCGAGGTAATTAGGTCACCAGAGGTCAAGATCAAAGATTGTCATTTATTAATTTTCTACATTTTTACTTGGGACATTCATATTACGATGTATTTACATTGCAACCAGTTTCAAGTATAGAGCACCCGAGCCATCGCTGGTGCACCCTGTACTCTATAGCCCGTAGGGCATATAGTCCATGAGCCAGACCCCAAAATTTCATCAATTGGTACCACCTGGGGTGGCAAATTCTCATTATGTTTTTTTGAAAGTTCTATATCCTTAGATGCATAAAAACTTTGAAAGCAATCCGGGACACACAGCTTAGTGGTAGTAATCACCTCTTAAAGACGAACACCCGTGTCCAATCTGAGGGACCAGATTTGGGGGTAGGGGAAATATAAAGTCGAATATCTTTGCAAGTAATGGTGATATAGTGACATTCGGCCACTCGAAATGTTGGTAATCTGATCCTCTATATGTTGGTATCTGTTAAATGCTAATATTTCGCTTATGTAGGTCACCAAAGGTCAAAAGGTCACGAAATCTGAACCCTGTCTAAAACGTGAAAACCTGTAGGAAAACTCGCTGCAGATACCATATCAATGGGACTTTCTTAACCTAAATGGGTTCAAATGGAAGCCAAGAAGTACCCAAGTCTAAAATAAGTCTAAACAAGTGGAGTTTATTATTATTTAGACTGTGGCACAGAACTGTTTTTGATGCATTTTCAAAAATGGTCTTTTTATTGTGCTAAAACCAGGCAAAATTGTATGAAGTTAGACAGCTTGAAATTAGTTGCATATTTTGACAAATAACTACTCCAGATGCTGATGGCCATGTCTTAGGTCTATTCAGGGATTAGTTAAGCTACATTTCCAGGTAATTAGGTCACCAGAGGTCAAGATCAAAGATTCTCGATTATTAATTTTCTACATTTTTACTTTGGACTTTCATATTACAAGGTATTTACATTGCCACCGGTTTCAAGTATAGAGTATCAGAGACATCGCTGGTGCACCCTGTACCGTATAACCCGTAGGGCAAAGGGTAAACCAGAGTGCGAGTACACCAGGTATGGGTGTCCGCAGGGGTCAAAGGTCAATCATCCTCCGAATCCCCGTTATCACTCGTTAAGGCGCTGAGACGGGCGTTAAGGCGTACAGATAGGGCGTTAAGGCGTTGAGACGGGTGTTAAGTCGTAACGACGGGCTTTGACGGGCGTCACTGCATTTCGATGTATCGGTGGCAATTCCATGAAAATCAGAGCTTCTGAGCTAGTTCACCAGGGCGTTGGAGCGTTAAGCTAAGCGTTGATGAGCGTTACCGTCTATAAGAGCAAGTTTATTCCCAAAACACGCACAGTCGGCATTCAACCGTCAACATGACTTATACTTGCTCTAAGTGCGAACGCACGTTCACCAGACGTTAAGATATGATGCGACACGAGAAAAATATACATGGGATTGAAGACCCCGAGGCACAAGAAGCCGATACAGAGACTGATGAGAGTCCATCGACTGATACCGAAACAGAGATTTCTGAGATTCTATCTAGTGATACGGAGAGCTTGACCTCAGATAGTCAGCCTACGTCCGAGGAAAGTGAGGCAGTACCTAGCTTCTTGGATCGTATTGTGAGAGCAGCTATCAATATTCACTCTGCTGCAATCGAGAACGCCGGACAGGATTAACTTACAACAGGCATACACCCAAATGCGCCCCTGCATCAAGAGAACAGCTATGGCGATTTATGAAGAGTATACCTTACTACCGCTTGAAATGAAAGGCGACCCCACGCACAGGTCCATCATGAAGACCAAGCATCACTTGGAAGAGGATATGGGGCTACCACCCACCAAGGCCCTGGAAAATGCGATCAGAATGCGCAAACAACTCTTTCAGGACATGCTGCCTCAGTGGTATCCTGAACTGCCCGATGATGCTTAGGTCAAAGATGGAACTTTCTCAAAGGACGGCTTATGATTGGACAAGAGCAGCCGAGAATATGACAGATGCAGCGCCAAATGGCGGCCTCTGATCGGACAAGAGCCTTCTTGAATTGTAAACATGTCCAACGCGGCTGTTGTTGTTGTTGTTCTCTCATCTATCACCCGTGTTGTTGTTGTTGTTGTTAAGGCGTAATGAAGGGCGTTGACGGGCGTCACTGCTTTTCCAATGAATTAGTGACAATTCCATGAAAATCAGAGCTTTTGGGCTAATACACCAGGGTGTTAAAACGTTGAGCTTGGCGTTGGCGGTGTTGCTACAAGATGCCACTTCAAACAACGCATTCGGACCCAGAATGATCCATTTCTACCCCAAACACCTTCTTTCAAACCCCCAAAATATCCACTTTGGCTACTACTCGTAAACTCACTCACTCACTCACCATCGTTAGTGCGTCCATGCGTTGAGACGGGCGTTGGACATGCCTCATTCACTCACTCATTCACTCACTCTGGGAGTTCATTTGGACCATTTTGGCCCCATCAGCCCATCGTCGGGCAGTTCAGGATACCACTGAGACAGCATGTCCTGAAAGAGTTGATTGCGCATCCTGATCGCATTTTCCAGGGCCTCGGTGTGTGGTAGCCCCATATCCTCTTCCAAGTGACGCTTGGTTTTCATGATGGACCTGTGCGCGGGATCGCCTTTCATTTCAAGCGATAGTAAGGTATACTGTTCATAGATCGCCATGGCTGTTTTCCTGATGACGAGGCGCATTTGGCTGTTGTAAGTTATCCTTTCCGGCGTCCTCGATTGCTGCAGCGTGAGTATTGATAGCTGCTCTCACAATACGATCCCAAAAGGTAGGTTCTGCCTCACTTTCCTCGGACGTACGCTGACTATCTGAGGTCAAGCTCTTCGTATCACTAGATAAACTCTCAGCAATCTCTGTTTCGGTATCAGTGGATAGACTCTCAGCAATTTCTGTTTCGGTATCACTCGATGGACTGTATCTCTGTATCGGGTTCATGTGCCTTGGAGTCTTCAATCCCATGTATATTTCTCTCGTGCCGCATCAAATCGTATCGTTCGCACTTAGAGCAAGTATAAGCCATGTTGACGCTTGAACGTCGACTGTGCGTGTTTTGGGAATACGCTTGCATTTATAGACAGTAACGCCCATCAACGCTTAGCTTAACGCTTCAACGACCTGGTGAACTAGCTCAGAAGTTCTGATTTTCATGGAATTGCCACCGATACATCGAAATGTAGTGACGCCGTCAACGCCCGTCGTTACGCCTTAACGCCCGTCTCAACGCCCTATCTTTACGCCTTAACGCCCGTCTCAGCGCCTTAACGAGCGATAAAGGGGATTTTGAGGACGATTGACCTTTGACCCCTGCGGACACCCATACCTGGTGCACTCGCATCCTGGTGTACCCTGTGCCCGACGGGCACGATGGCTCTGATGCTCTATACTTGAAACTGGTTGCAATGTAAATACCTTGTAATATGAAAGTCCCAAGTAAAAATGTAGAAAATTAATAATTGAGAATCTTTGACTTTGACCTCTGGTGACCTAATTACCTCGAAATGTAGCTTAACTAATCCCTGAATAGACCTAAGACATGACCATTAGCATTTGGAGTAGTTATTTGTCAAAATATGCAACTAATTTCAGGCTGTCCAACTTCATACAATCTTGCCTGTTTTTAGAGCAATAAAAAGACCATTTTTGAAAATGCGTCAAAAACAGTTCTGTGCCACAGTCTCAGTAATAATAAACTCCACTTGTTTAGAATTATTATAGACTTGGGTACTTCTCGGCTTCCATTTCAACCCATTTAGGTTAAGAAAGTCCCATTGGTATGGTGACCTACATAATTGGCATATTAGCATATAGCAGATACCAATATATAGAGGATCAGATTACCAAAATTTCGAGTGGCCAAATGTCACTATATCATCATCACTTGCAAAGTTATTCAACTTTATATTTCCCCTACCCCAAAATCTGGTCTCTCAGATAGGACTCCGGTGTCCATCTTTAATAGGTGGTTACTACCTTTAACCTGTGAGTCCCAGATTGCTTTCCAAGATCTTTTTTTCCATCTATGGATATAGGACTTCCAACAAACATAACGAGAATTTGCCACCCCAGGGGATTTGGGAATACGCTTGCATTGATAGACAGTAACGCCCATCAACGCTTTGCTTAACGCTTCAACGCCCTGGTGAACTAGCTCAGGTCTGATTTTCATGGAATTGCCACCAATACATCGAAATGCGGTGACGCCGTCAGCGCCCGTCATTACGCCTTAACGCCCGTCTCAACGCCTTAACGCCCTATCTTTACGCCATAACGCCCGTCTCAGCGCCTAAACGAGCGATAAAGGGGATTTGGAGGACGATTGACCTTCGAACCCCTGCGGACACCCATACCTGGTGCACTCGCATCCTGGTGTACCCTATGCCCTACGGGCTATACGGTACAGGGTACACCAGCGATGGCTCTGATGCTCTATACTTGAAACTTGTTGCAATGTAAATACATTGTAATATGAAAGTCCCAAGTAAAAATGTAGAAAATTAATAATTGACAATCTTTGCCCTTGACCTCTGGTGACCTAATTACCTCGAAATGTCGTTTAACTAATCACTGAATAGACCTAAGACATGGCCATTAGCATTTGTAGCAGTTATTTCTCAAAATATACAACTAATTTCAAGCTGTCCCACTTCATACAATTTTGCCTGGTTTTAGCGCAATAAAAAGATCATTTTTGAAAATACGTCAAAAACAGTTCTGTGCCACCGTCTAAATAATAATAAACTCCACTTGTTTCGACTTATTGTAGACTTGGGTACTTCTTGGCTTCCATTTGAACCCATTTCCGTTGAGAAAATCCCATTGGTATGGTATCTGCAGCGTGTTTTCCTACAGGTGGTCACATTTTAATCAGGATTCAGATTTCGTGACCTTTTGACCTCTGGTGACCTACCTAATTGACAATTTAGCATATAACAGATACCACCATATAAGGGATCAAATTACCAACATTTTGAGTGGCCAAATGTCACTATATCACCATTACTTGCAAAGTTATTCAACTTTATATTTCCCCTACCCCCAAATCTGGTCCCTCAGATTGGACTCGGGTGTCCATCGTTAAGAGGTGATTACTACCATTAAGCTGTGAGTCCTGGATTGCTTTCAAAGTTTTTTCTCATCTGTGGATATAGGGCTTCCAAAAAAACATAATGAGAATTTGCCACCCCAGGTGGTACCGATATCTGGTCTGGCTCATGGACTAATAGTGTACACCAGGATGCGAGTCCACAGGGGTCAAAGGTCAATCTTCCTCCAAATCCCCTTTATCGCTCGTTAAGGCGCTGAGACGAGAGTTAAGGCGTAAAGATAGGGCTTTAAGGCATTGAGACGGGTGTTGACGGCGTCACTGCATTTCGATGTATTGGTGGCAATTCCATGAAAATCAGAACTTCTGAGCTAGTTCACCAGGGCGTTGAAGCGTTAAGCTAAGCGTTGATGAGCGTTACTGTCTATAAATGCAAGCGTATTCCCAAAACACGCACAGTTGACGTTCAACCGTCAACATGGCTTATACTTGTTCTTAAGTGCGAACGATACGATATGATGCGACACGAGAAAAATATACATGTGATTGAAGACTCCGAGGCACAAGAACCCGATACAGAGACTGATGAGAGTCCATCGACTGATACCGAAGCAGAGATTGCTGAGAGTCTATCTAGTGATACGGAGAGCTTGACCTCAGATAGTCAGCGTACGTCCGAGGAAAGTGAGGCAGAACCTACCTTCTAGGATCGTATTGTGAGAGCAGCTATCAATACTCACGCTGCAGCAAAGATGGACACCGGACAGGATAACATGCAACAGCCAATGCACCCCGGCATCAGGAAAACAGCCATGACGATCTATGAACAGTATACCTTACTATCGCTTGAAATGAAAGGCGACCCCACGCACAGGTCCATCATGAAAACCAAGCGTCACTTGGAAGAGGATATGGGGCTACCACCCACCGAGGCCCTGGAAAATGCGATCAGGATGCGCAAACAACTCTTTCAGGACATGCTGCCTCAGTGGTATCCTGAAATGCCCGACGATCGGCTGATGGGGCCAAAATGGTCCAAATGAACTCCCAGAGTGAGTGAGTGAGTGAATGAGGCATGTCCAACGCCCGTCATTACGCATGGACGCACTAACGATGGTGAATGAGTGAGTGGGTGAGTTTACGAGTACTAGCCAATGTGGACATTTTGTGGAGTTTGAAGGAAGGTGTTTGGGGTAGAAATGGATCATTCTGGGTCCGAATGCGTCGTTTGAAGTGGCATCTTGTAGCAACACCCGCCAACGCCAAGCTCAATCCAAAAGCTCTGATTTTTATGGAATTGTCACTAATTCATTGGAAAAGCAGTGACTCCCGTCATAACGCCTTAACGTCCTAGCATAACTGTTAACCTTGATGCCATGCTATAGACGGGAGAGAGAACAACAACAACAACAAGGATGACAGATGAGAGAACAACAACAACAACAACTTATTCTCCCCAATGTTTATCCTCCCCAATGTTACATCATACCCATGCTGGGGGAGCCGCGTTGGGCATGTTTACAATTCAAGAAGACTCTTATCCGATCAGAGGCCGCCATTTGGCGCTGCATCTGTCATATTCTCGGCTGCTCTTGTCCAATCATAAGCCGTTCTTTGAGAAAGTTCCATCTTTGCTCGGTGTGACCTAAGCATCATCGGGCAGTTCAGGATACCACTGAGGCAGCATGTCCTGAAAGAGTTGTTTGCGCATTCTGATCGCATTTTCCAGGTCCTCGGTGGGTGGTAGCCCCATATCCTCTTCCAAGTGATGCTTGGTCTTCATGATGGACCTGTGCATGGGGTCGCCCTTCATTTCAAGCGGTAGTAAGGTATACTCTTCATAAATCGCCATGGCTGTTCTCTTGATGCAGGGGCGCATTTGGGTGTATGCCTGTTGTAAGTTAATCCTGTCCGGCGTCCTCGATTGCTGCGGCGTGAATATTGATAGCTGCTCTCACAATACTATCCCAGAAGGTAGGTACTGCCTCACTTTCCTTGGATGTAGGCTGACTATCTGAGGCCAAGATATCCGTATCACTAGATAGAATCTCAGCAATCTCTGTTTCGGTATCAGTCGATGGACTCTCATCGCACTTAGAGCAAGTATAAGCCATGTTGATGGTTGAATGTCGACTGTGCGTATTTTGGTAATAACCTTGCTTTTATAGAGGGTAACGCTCATCAACGCTTAGCTTAACGCTTCAGCACCCTGGTGAACTAGCTCAGAAGCTCTGATTTTCATGGAATTGCAACCAATACATCGAAATGCGGTGACGGCCGTCAAAGCCCGTCGCTACGACTTAACACCCGTCTCAACGCCTAACGCCCTATTTTTACGCCTTAACGCCCCTTAACGAGTGATAAAGGGGATTTGGAGGACGAGTGACCTTTGACCCCTGTGGACACCCATACCTGGTGCACTCGCACTCTGGTTTACCCTATGCCCTACGGGCTATACAGTACAGGGTGCACCAGCGATGTTTCTGATGCTCTATACTTGAAACTAGTTGCAATGTAAATACCTTGTAATATGAAAGTCCCAAGTAAAAATGTAGAAATTTAATAATTGGCAATCTTTGACCTTGACCTCTGGTGACCTAATTACCTGGAAATGTAGCTTAACTAATCCCTGAATAGACCTAAGACATGACCATCAGCATTTGGAGTAGTTATTTGTCAAAATATGCAACTAATTTCAAGCTGTCCAACTTCATACAATTTTACCTGTTTTTAGCGCAATAAAAAGACAATTTTTGAAAATGTGTCAAAAACAGTTCTGTGCCACAGTCTAAATAATGATGAACTGCACTTGTTTAGGCTTATTATAGACTTTGGTACTTCTTGGCTTCCATTTGACCCCATTCAGATTCAGAAAGTCCCACTGGTATGGTATCTGCAGCGAGTTTTCCTACAGGTTGTCACATTTTAGACAGGGCTCAGATTTCGTGACCTTTTTGACCTCTGGTGACCTACACAATTAACATATTAGCATATAACAGATACCAACATATAGAGGGTCAGATTACCAACATTTCGAGTGGCCGAATGTCACTATATCACCATTATTTGCAAAGATATTCAACTTTATATTTCCCCTACCCCCAAATCTGGTCCCTCAGATTGGACTCGGGTGTCCATCTTTAAGAAGTGATTACTACCACTAAGCTGTGTGTCGCGGATTGCTTTCAAAGTTTTTTTTTCATCTCAGGATATAGGACTTTCAAAAAAACATAATGAGAATTTGCCACCCCAGGTGGTACCAATTGATGAAATTTTGGGGTCTGGCTCATGGACTAATAACTCATTCACACCCAGATGAACGATGGCCCAATAAATTAATATCCATCGCTTCATCATTGTGTTTGTCGTTATAGGATCATACCTTCATGCATTAACGTATAGTGTCCACCAATCATGTTATCTTTTCCTCGTGGATGGAAAGAGACATCAAAGTTAGGCTTTTTTGATTGGCTCAGACGAATTACTGATCACGTTGGTGGAATATCTTTTGATGTCGCCGCTGTCTAGACGGTGTGGAGCCATGACACGGTGTATATGTATGGATTGGTCTTTGAAATAAACCTTGGGACCGATGGAGTCGATGATCCTTTCTCCCTCTCTGACTCATTCGCAACTTCTCGGGGATCTCCGGTTTGAGATGTCCCTCGAAGGCCATTGGCGCCATATTGGACTAGAGCGTGGGCACGTGTGTTTCGGTGTCAGGAAACTGTCAGTGACGTCACGGGAATTATATCTTGCCAATACGTGGCGTGTGTACCATTTAAACTGATGGTTTTCTATTGAAACGTGCTTCGAATGAAAAGAATAAACAGTTTTTAGAATATCTGACATAAATCAGAGACTCACAGGGAAATATTTGCTGGTCGGGGATTAAGGCTTCCGCGAGAGTGATTGGGCTTCGGAGCCACGTCACATCTGGAGATTCATAGGAAATTCATGTTGTCGTCCCCCGAGCGTAGAATCAGTCCCCTTCGTAGATTTCCGCTCAGGAGTTCCGAATGTCTCTGACTATGTGTGGACTAGTGCAAATGTACAGACGTATCGTAATGCTAATAAATATTCATGACATGGGCTTACTGAACACCAAATCCTATAGCGACATATACGATTTGGGAGCGTTGCTAGAATGTTATTCTATATGTAGTCATTCCAGTGTGACAAACATTAGAGATGTGGCAGAGACAGAATTGTCAATGTAAAAATTTGCTCAAACAAATACCGTTGAATATTTAGCTTCAGTGAGTACGCCTATGCCATTCAAATTGACTATTTACATTACAGACTACATAGGGCAATACAGACAGAATATGCCGCCATAGAATTGTTCACAGCCTATGCGAGACGGGGTGGAACTCAGAGTGGAGCGATATTTACGTCATTCCCTTGGGACAAAGTTTTCTTTGGCAGCAAAATGCCAGTATGTATGTGCTTGAACAAGAAGGCTTCAAATAAATATATTTGTATACTGTTGGCCTCGAGAATCTTTGCAATCCGCTATACAGGAGATAATCTCTTTATACTGAGTATACGTCACATCACAATTTGGCAATGAGAAACCAAACGATAAACGTTAGAGAAACAAGTCCAGATCCGGGACACAAAGGACCTGGCGCGGTACAATGAGGTTTTGCCCCCATTAGGTGTGGCTTGAAGCATCACGTAATACATATATATTTTTATTTCATTTAGCTTAAAGTATATTATCTTGTCGTAAAGTCTGAGTATTTTCCAGGCCCTCGGTATTATATTTGTTTCATGATAGCCCGTTGAAGTTGTGGATTTGTGCAAAATCGTCTGTTTCGAGGTCAAAACAGCACATTTTTCTTCACGTAACATATGAAGCAAACTCAGAACCAAGATAAACTTATTGGTCGTGAAATAGCTAGTTGTTGGCCAAATACGGGTTTGGTTCTGGACTGGCTTCATTTGTTCATAGAGAGAAACAGGTGGTGTTTTCACCTCGACACAGACTGTCGTCAATGCCAGGGGCAAAATTACAGATGAAGCCAAAATTCCATCCGCACGTCCTTCAGCCTTGGTATCCACTGGAACGCGTTTTTCCCTTACCAGGGCGCTTGCATTCAACACAAATTTGCTATTATCTGAGTTGTATTCATATATATATCGATTTTTGGTCGCAAAATGTCTTTATGGAAGACGGCTAACTTGTATGTGTATGCAAAATAATGTAAAAAAGCTCTGTGATTGGCTAAGAATATGTGTCTACAGCAAATGTCGATTTTTGTCCCCTACGGCCAACCATAGACCCTACAGTCCACAAACACCTGTTGCTGAACCGGAAGAGACAATGCCTCAATTGGAGACCAATAGGCCTAATGCAAGTTTGCGTGAGACCTGGAAAAATGATAATATGAAGCTGAATGGAAAGAAAGTGTCTTTTGGAAAAAGTTAATAAGTAAAGTCCAGAAAAATATTATGTGTTGAAAGTACTTTCCACGTGGGTTGAAAGTGACTGTTCACGTGGGTGTAAAGTACTTTCCATGTGGGTTGAAAGTCATTTTCCACGTGGGTATAAAGTAGTTTCCACGTGCGTTGAAAGTATCTTTCCACGTGGGTGCAAAATACTTTTCACGTGGGATGAAAGTCACTTTCCACGTGAGTGTAAAGTAGTTTCCACGTGGGTTAAAAGTAGTTTCTACGTGCGTTGAAAGAACTTTCCACGTGGATTGAAAGTGTCTTTTGGAAAAAGTTAATAAGTAAAAAAAAACAAAAAACAAAAAACACTAATTAAAGTCTAGAAAAATATTATGTCCCATACGAGCCATCGTAGTTTTCCCTACTATGTATATAATCACAAGTGTCCAATATGTTTTCTTACATTATTGGATAGTTGTGCCTTCATATTGGACAGTTATTTTTTGCAGATGACAGGTGTCCATATGACATATTC